>JAQIWE010002500.1:0-13122 GCA_034698565.1 Campodea plusiochaeta | reverse complement strand
GGTGTTGAATATCACAGAGATGATTATAAACAGCTATGTGAGAATATTGACCTGCAACCAATTGATGTACTTTACCATCAGAACTTTTAGTTTATTTTCATAAAGTAATTACGAGCAAAATATATTCGCCTTATCTTCTTACTCAAGTAAATTTCAAAATACCCCCAAAGAAAATTACGATCTAACCTTCCATTCTCCACACCAATTGTACATTCCGATTTTGAATCTAGTTGTGTCATTCTAAGAGCTCCAATGAATATTATTCAATCAATTACATTGTAACTCTAATTTCAACATACAGTATATGATATATACTAAATTACAGCTCTCCAACTACAAACTCACATGCTCTAAAATATATTGTCACTACATTTAATTCTCTATAGGTCTTGAATTTCGCATGCTAAACAACTGTAATTGGGTTTATGTATAACCTGTTGTTGTTTTTATAGAAATAAAAAAACAGTATATTTCTGGCTTATCAATTTGGAAGTATAGAGAAAAATTGAGAAAGTCTCCACAAAGATAGCGCGTTTCCTGTATATCAATATAATAGTGTACAATATTATATACTGCTGTGTATATATTTATTTTTGTTATTTCTGTTTCAGAGATGCATCGAACTCAAACTGAATTCGAGGACAACTTAACCTTCAAAGTCTTCATATTTCAATTTGTTAACTTTTATTCTTCCATTTTCTACATTGGTTTCTTCAAAGGCAGATTCGTCGGGTACCCTGGGCATTATCATGAAATTCTCAGATTCAGAAATGAAGACGTAAGTTACAAACAGGGATTCGTTTATTAAATAAAATAAAAGTCAATCTGAAATGGAAATATTGTTGTTGTGTATAGAAAATTTCTATAGGAATAAAGTGAGATGTCATTTTCATTAAAGCAAATTAGTGTTTTCTGCCACAAATGGAAAAGTTTTAAACCTAAGTAACCACAAATGGAAAGTTTTTAACCTAAGTAACCACAAATGGAAAGTTTTTAACCTAAGTAACTTTAATTTAACCATTCTTCTGGAACTGATGCTTACTGATTCTTCTTAATGACATTATTTGAGCTTTTCAACATTTTTACTCTGCTGTCATTAAATAATAATGAAATTTGTTTCCGATGAAATGGTACATGTTAGTAAGAGAATTCATTTTCTGAATCAAGTTTGTGAGTTTTTGCCATTATCTTTATTGCTTTTATTTCATTTCAGTGCAGTCCTGGTGGTTGTCTTATAGAATTGGCTCAGCAATTGGCTGTTATTATGATTGGTAAACAGATTATCAACAATGCACAGGAGATTGTTATACCTAAATTAAAAGGATGGTGGCATAAAAGAAAGGTCAGTACATTTCCATACTCTCATCCCAATTTAAGAATAAACCCAATTGCTAACCTGTATGTAAAACAGTACAATTAAAAAAAGAATGAGAACATAATTAATCAATTTTGTGGTACAATCACAATTGTTTTCTTAGCTGAAGATTGTTAGTAAAAAGTTATCAGCAATAATACTAGTATGGAGTAAAGTTACTACAAATACAATAAGTTTCACAATAATGATGAAATAATTACTGCGGCGAAATTGTGTAAAGACCAGATGCATTTCGCACAAAACCATAAATGTTATTATATTTTCAATACGGTGGCAAAGCTTAGAAATTTAAGAACCAGCTTGTATATGTACTACAGCAGAGTTAAGGCTCAATAACTTAAAAAGATAGTACATCTGGCTTTATAATAGATTCTTTTGTGACATCCCATTATTAAAAAATAACATTTATTGTGAACGATAATAATTCATTATTTGACCCTTTTCTCGATTATGTACGGAAACTAATGACAATAATAATAAAAATTAATTTATACAGTAATAGTATAGCATAATTTTCAGGAGCGCTTAATATTTTGCAGAATCTGCAATATGGAATAATGGGATAACGTATCCATTTAGAATTATAAGTTTAATTATTAGTACATTAGTTTTACTCTCACATTAATTTTTAGTACCATTACATACCGTAATTTATTGCACGAATATGAAGTACTTTCATTTGAACCTTCTTACTTTATCTTATTATTTTTCTGTAAACATCACTCCTATCAATTCTAAAAAGACTATTTTTATACGTAGTAATTTTTTTTATTTCTTAAAAAAAGAGAGAAAATTTCCTAAATTTACAGAAGTATTTCGTCTAAAATATACACAGAAGGAAAATGCAGTTCTTAAACAATCAGAGGTATAAACGCACGAACTTTAAAAGACAGATGATGTCGTCTGTCTGATCACAGGAGCTTATCAATCTTTGCCTCATAAAACTCGGTTCCCGCGTGATAACATCATCGTTGTTAGAGTAATTTTACTTAAACACCCGTGAAAAGTTTATTTCTGAATTTTATTCCTCTTCAGATTGAAATATGTTTTAGATTGTTGTGTTCAGGAAGAATGGAAGATCAGTTATTGAATCAATGCAAAAGTTTGTGAAAAGCAATTCCCACATGTTATCAATAACTCATTGGCGGTTACAATAAGATAATTTACTTTTTATCGAATTTCTAAAGATTGTGATTTGAAAAGAGATGGTGATAATTATTGAGTTTTATGAGGCAACGATTGGTAGCACCAACTTACCAATAGCTTAAGTTATTTACAACTAATAAGTACTGGAATCCTGCCCAGTTTGTTCACTACGGCAACTGCTTTATTCGTTTATGATAATAACGGCTCCCGTTATATAATAATACTAAATTATTAGCATTAACCATAATTAACCTTAACCAAATTTCATGAAAATGAATTTATTTATAAGCTAAACTAAAATTCTTTAATGTAGTAAAGTTTTTTCTATAAAATACAGCATTTCTATTGAATGTATTTTGCCCCTTGAAAATTTAACAGTTTTGATAGTCAGAAAAAAAAACATTTTTTTACATTATCTGTTTTCGGATAATATATCGAGGAAATAAAAAAAGTATTTCCAACATATTAGAGAATATATTCTCACCTTTTAAATGAACATTTTTTTTAATAAAACTTGGTTAAGGTTAAGTACCTCAATTTGAGTGTTATTTTACAATAACTGAAGGTGCTATTTTATGCGGGAAAAAGCAATACAGGTGGAGTTAGCTCTTGCTCTTCACAAAGTAAGGACTCACAGCGTTGAGTGACTGCCCATCAGTCACTAAAAAATTAACAGAAACTATGATGTTTTAGAGCATCTCTTAACTGCTACATATAAAAATATATAAAAAAAATCAACAGGGTAAACTTTCTATTAGACTACTTCGCGCTATTCATAAAACTTTCAGGATTTATCAGTAATATAATCTTGTTAGCGATTGTTAATACAAAGTTTAGGATAAAACAGTGCCTTGTTCAAACTTGGGGACCTTTAACATACTCGTATTTTGCAATGGAAAATTACTCGTAATTCATTGTTAATTTATTTCTAATTTGTATTCAAAATATAAACTGAAATAATTACCTCGACTTCTGTTCAGTGATATGATTTTACCAAAATAATTATCACCTTATAATCTGTGAACTGCTTTATATTATACGATCAGATGTTATTTAAGATACCATAATTATGTAAAATTGATATTCAATATTCAGAATAGGAATAAATAGCGGAATGACTGTAATGCATTTGTGTAAATAATTAAGTATAGCAATGTTTTATAAGTAACAAACAGCTTTTCTTCTTATTTGATGAGCTCCGAGCTTTCTGTTTTACATTTTCTTCTGTAACTGTATTTTACATTATTCCTTCTATATACCCCCTGATTTATTAATACTACTGTGATGGGGTTTATGGCATTGGGTTTTCTTTTTCGTTTTGCCGCTAGTTGGCGTACTGGTGGCGGTTCCAAAAGGTAATCCCACAATTCAACTGTGTGGTGATTGTCACTTATCTGTTCTCACAATATTCACTCTGCTATATTCCACTAACAGTGTAGATGTTATAGTGCACCATTCACTAAAAGTACACTTTCGATGTTGCCGTTCGTTGTGTGAATGTGAAAACAACAATGTTGTACGATATCTTTATAAGATTTGTTTTGATTTAACTTTTGAAATAACTATTCATCACAATGTACTGTAATCAAATTTAATCGTATAAAATTATATTTTCGACCTTTCAGCTGTTCTTTACATTTTCTCGTGAATAAATGTTTCTTACAAAATGCAATAATGAGTGCATGTGATTATATAGTACAACGATAACTGAAAAACTGCAGTTACTACACTATCAAGTTTTTTTTACCAAAAAATTATATTTCAAATTCAATATTCGTCAATGAATGTTTATTGGTTCATCTAAGCAGTATATTCCATAGCTCGATTCATTTTATATAGATTATAGAATTTAAATATAATTGTAAATTTGTAGAGCTTCTAACTCCTACCGAGAACAATTTAGCTGATGTAATAACACAAAGTTTTAATAGATCGAACAGTTGCTAGTTTTTGTAGCACAAATCCAGTGAATAAGACAACTATAACATTATACTGTGATAATAATCTATATCAAAACTTTCATTAACGATATTTCTTTCTTTTTATGGATTCTTTATAATTATTAAATTACTTATTTCCAATCTCATAATATTTTAATAGCTTCCATTTTTAATATTGTATTCGCCATACTATTTCTTCGTTACACTATATTCTCTTCAGGCTTTAAACACTTTTAATTATTTGCTATTGCATTCATAATAATTCTCGTTCTAAGTTAATTTCAGTTATAATATTTTACCCCAGAAAATACAGCAGTTAGAAATTACAAATATTAGATATTCGTATTAATTTTATCAATGTGCTTCTTAATTTAAAAAAATACCCTAAAAAGTACTTGCAGAATCTTATATACTTTAGAAATTTTGAAAAAAAAAAAAAAAATAAATAAATAAATATGATCTTTCTATATGAAAAACTCCACAGTAACTATTCTCACAGCATATTTAATGGAGAGTTATTCATGAAATTTACACATTATGCCTATACAATACACTTGCTGAAATGTTTTATTGAAAATGTCGTGTGTGAGGCTATCCTATTTTCTTTCAATGTTTTTATTTATGCATGGACATATTCTTTTGTAATTTCTGTCTACATGCTTCTGTTTCAATGTTTAATATGATTTGCAATGATAATCTTGTATTCCTGTTAGTAATAAAGGAAAATTTGTATGTTTAGGTGAAACTTGGGAAGAAACGAAAAGCTCGCTGGGAAGAAGATTATCAATTAATTAGTAATGAAGGGTTGTTCCAGGAATACCTTGAAATGGGTAAGAGATAGAGCTAACACCATAACAAACAATAATGCTGCAATATAGATATGCAAAATTAATTAGATATAATTAAACTGAACCATAAGCTAAAATAACATAAATAAAACCAACAATTTTTCTAAGCTATTAAACTTTTGGGATTCAAACAGAAATGTATTTTACTTGCTAAATGCATAACATTATGAAACATGGTGAGGTTGACGTTTTAATGGTTTCTTTTTCATTATCATTTTGAATCCATTTTAAAATTATGTGAAAAAAAAACATAAGTGAAACAGAGGATTAATACCCTATAATTTCTTCCCGAACTTAATCTTTGGAAAAAATTAGTGTATTAATCCTCGTAATATTGTAAATCCCTTTGAGTAAAATATATTTTGAGTTTTGACAAACTGAGGCAATGTACTTAGGGTAGGAATAATCGAATTGATATAGCAAAAGTTGTTGTATCTTTCCAGTTCTCCAGTTTGGTTTCATCACGATATTCGTGGCTGCATTTCCTTTAGCACCATTATTTGCTCTGTTAAACAACTGGGTGGAAATTCGTTTAGATGCACAGAAGTTTGTGTGTGAAACCAGAAGACCAGTTGCAGAAAGAGCACAAAATATTGGAATTTGGCTTTCGATTCTCTCCATGTTAGCCCACATTGCTGTTATAAGTAATGTAAGTAATTTTTGTTGTAAACGTACAAATCCATAACGCAATTGCGAAATTTTGAGATCTGCATGTAATAATTCTTTGTTTACATGTTCTGCAAACTCTTTTTTAAGAAAGGAAATTTGAATAAAATAAATAATTAAGTTGTTATAAATACCATCTGACTTCTTTTACTTTTGAAACAAATTGTTTGATACACTGGTATTTCCGTAATTAATTTTATTTGCACTCGAAATCAATGGAAGTCTCTTCCGACTAGTTGCCACACTTTCTCAATTATCGCAACTCGAAAACAAGCTAATAATTTTGAAATTTAATAAGTAAAGACAAAATTCATTAATTCAAAATCTCAACATAAATATGTATACATATATAAATCTATTGATCGGTTAATATAATTATAAAACATTTTATATTTCCAGGCGTTTCTGATTGCTTTCACGTCTGAATTCCTTCCCCGCTTATTGTATCAATATGAATATAACTGGAATTTAAATGGATATTTCGATTTCTCTCTCGCTTATGCACCAGAGAACATTACAAATGTAACAGCTGGATGTAGATACAGGGGGCTCAGAGATGACGAAGGAAATTTCACCCCTTTCTATTGGAAGTTACTGGCTATCAGATTCGCTTTCGTCATAATATTTGAGGTGAGCAGATCATTTATTATTATTATATTTTATGTGTGAATTTGTATTATTATACAATACATAGATTGCATTTGTTAGTAATTAACATTGCAGATCAAATATTTATCCATTATTCTCTAGCAACTGCCAACTGAAAGCTTTAGATTTCTACAGTATTTTCTAATTTGTTTCGTTAATAATATTAATAACGACTAGTTGACTGCATAATTTACATTTAACATACTGCTTTCATGCAAGTTCAGAAGTTGCGTCAAAACTAAATACACGCCATCACTTCAAAATTCAAAAATATTAATCTTTCTAGACCATACAAGGCATATTTCTTTGATCTTGCTGATGTTCCCTATTAAAACATCACATATTAGGGTATTATTCTTTCAATTTGTTAATATTGAATTGTACTACAGTTTTACAATTCGAAATACTTTTACTGTTACTGCTGGATAACTGAAGAGTCTACAGAACTACCTCCTGCAACTTCCATTTATTATCTCTGTAACTTTTCTTCTTTTCAGCACGTTGTGTTCGGTGTTTGTCGTTTGATTGATATTCTTGTTCCTGATGTGGCTGAAGGTTTAGAACTAAAAATCAAACGTGAACGTTACTTAGCCAAACAAGCTCTACAGGACTCTGACGATTTCCTTAAAGTTGCTCAACAACGTGACTCAGCAGGCCGTGGTGAACTCATTCCGAACGGACGAATGTCTCTTGACCTTACATCTGGTATAGGTGAACTCTGGGCTGAAGGTGAAGAAGGTGCTGCGAGTAAAGCGCCACAAACTGTTGAAGATGGAACTACTACAATAACACTACAAATCCCTACAAACTCTCAGCAAGTGTTATCACCACTTCGACCTATAGCAATGGCTAGTTCACCTATTCAACCTGGATGTATTCCTACTCTTCCCCCTTTAAAATCAACTCCTATCCCTCCTCCACCCGTCTGAGGGAAGGGGAGGGACGTGGCTCCCCCTGCCCTCTGCGCCACTGAACTATGTCAACTTGTTCTACCTTCTCCTGAGGAGAGGATGCTACCTGAACTAAAAAGGCGAAGTCGGGAATTAGAGTCTTTACTCTGACGTGGGGCCGCTGATCCCTCCCTTATTACATATCTCTCATTGACTTAAAGGGGCTCTGCAGACACGATTATTTGCTCTGTGCGATGGATAGTTTATAATCAATTATTGGAAATCGAGTCGAGTTACTGTAAATCATTATTCTTCGGAAATAAGACCTATCGATCTCACAAATTAGTCATTAAAAAACATTACATGTAATAATATTTGGATCATCTCTACATAAGATACAAAAACATTACAATAAGCTTAAAATAATATTAATATAATTTGTAAAATTATCACTTCTTTATATTCTAACCACACACTTATTTAGAAGAGATTTTCTCTCACCGTGAGAGTTCGTGCTCGATATCGTTAAAATTGATCTCAAATTTAATTGCAGAACAGTTCTAACGAATTCAAAATTATTATTATTTCAATAAAATTATATCACCTAATTTCTACTATCAGAATTTTCCCTACTTAAATCGTACAAATATTTTTGGAAAATTCAAATTCATAATTAACATCAAAATGTTTTGATAATTTGCAACCATTAACTCACTGCGTAATTATATTCTAAATCAGTAGTGATCAATTAAATATAAAGAGGTAGCTAGAAAAATTTGTTAGCCTGATAATGAAAAATCCTAAAGAACTTTTCCACCATTACATCATTGTTGAAAACTGAGTATTCGTGTCTGTATCTCCTTTTCTTTGCAACGAAGTTATTGTTGCTGCATTCCAGTTGTACCTGATTATTATCATAATGTCATTTTGCTCCAGTCGATGATGGCTTTATTTTTTTAATTCCAACAAGTGACTTAAATATAATTCTGCAGAAGAATTGCACTTAATTCAGTTTTAACTTCCTCTTTCTAGCAATAATTTTAGTGCACAAACGAGACTCTTAGCTTCAGTATAACAGTTTGCATTTAACTACTGAAATAACTCATGGACTGTTTTTATCTTTACACCAATCTCCCTGTTTTCTGGTGTATACAGTACTTCTCCGTTCCCAACTTTAAATATCCACATCCTCTATAGTCTATACAAGTAACTCCATATTTAAGCCAACATTTTAACTTGTGCCAAATTTATGAAATAGTTTTTGAAACCACTTATTCTACCCTCACAACGAACTTTATATTTATGTCAGTAATTTTCGAATTGTTTACCGGCATTTTTTCTATATACGCCGAACGACGATTCGAACTTATATTCAGGAAATTCTTTTAAGTGTTCATAGTATTCATGAACCCTTCTTAGTATGGTATCGAACAAATATTTGTACTACAACGATATTACGTATATAGACAACTATTGTAAATTGCTTGATTTCTATGTAACTTTAGAAGCACTCTCACGAAAATATACTTTTGGAATAATAAGGAGTACTGCAAGCTTCTGCATCATTGAATGGCTGTGCAAATTAAATATTGAAGCACTGACTGAGGTTCTTTAAACCTTGGGTAGAATCTTGCTTCAAAATACTTTTTCGAAATTAATTCACCACATGAATAATATATATGCATGGTGCTTTAGAAAATATGACCGGCTGTGGTTACCTAGATTTTAAGTTTGCTTTTATATTATAGATTATCGCAGCATATTTTATCGCTGTCAATAAGCAGCAATATACATTACAAGGAAGGCTTTTGGCAGATTTCAACATCTTTGAACCGATCCTTGCAGATTTAATTCATTTAATGAGGGGAGAAAATAATTAAATAAATAATTGAATGGAAAAAAAATGATCTGAAGAAATTTCAATTTTATGCATTCATTAGAAAAAACAATTAGAAATTAAGAATGTTTTACGCTCAAAAATTAAACATGAAATCTGTTTTGGTTATACGAGTACTTTAAAATATAAAACTGATATCTCCATCATTTCATTTTAAATTTAAAGGGACAGAACTAATAAGTGTAAAATTTATAGTATAATTAATATAACAACAGGGAGTAATACTTTTTTGTATAGATGAAAACGTAACACAAAAGTAATTCGGGAACGCATATACAAGATATTTCTGAAAAAAATATTGTCCTTCACAATTATTTATTCGATGCTGCATTAAAATAATCAATTCCTGCTATCAGTATTTTAAAAGTGAAAAACTTTCTTTGAAATGTGCTCCCAAAAGCCTGTCCTGTAAATATTTATTGGCACCTAGGCTCTTATTATTGCCTAGTGCATCTGTGATATTTAAATAAAAAACCTTGTTTGCTTGTGATGATGATGTTCTTGGGGCCTTACTGAATTGTTATTTCATGATGGTTCGTTGCTGATATAGATGCGTGGAAAAAGTCAGTTGTATATATAATAATTATTTAATTTCAATAAATTTGTTCTGTTTTAAGATATAGTAAAATGGTTGTTTTAATATACTTCCAGCACAGGATTCCCAAATAATGAACACGACTGAAGCATATTATAAGGTATAATATTTCTTCATAGACTGGAGAGTTAGAAAATACGTATAACTCATATACGGATGTTATTGAGTGATATAGAGAATACGTATTTCATTCACGGGTCTCAAATGTAAAGCAAAACAGTTTGCTCTTTCCAAGTAGATATTCCTTAAGCTTTCATTTGAAATAATCTTGTGACCATGATTTATTATTATAATAATCAGTGAAAACCGGTGAAAAGAACTTGTCAAAAACAGCAGACTGATTTTAAAGTTCTTCTTAAGTGAAATTTTATACTTTGATTTATATGCGTAAGTTGAAAATTGAGATATATTTTAATATAGTTTTCTCTGTGGCTAACATTTTTGTTGCATTTGGTCAGTGGCGAGAGCAATTGTATGTCTTTACTAAATATCTTTATTCTCGTTTTAATTAAACTTTGAATTTATTTCGAAAAAAAAAATGCAGAGATAGATTTCAGGAGACTCAACAAGCTTTTGCCTTATATAAATAAAAGACTTACAATCGCAAAGCTATACTGAATAATCCTTTCTTTTTAGAAGAAACACAGAAGAAAATAGAAGAATCACTTTAGAAGAATGCAATATAAGAAATGGATTTTGAAACTTTAATTTGAGGAAAGATATTCTCTATTGATGGTGAGTGAGTATAGGTATAAGAAGGACGAACCGAGAGGTGAACCATTTCAAAAATATATGTACACCGGATTTCGGTGTTCATGGCGGTGTTCAAAAAATTTGTACACTGATGTTCATGAGTGATCCACCCCTCGGGATGAACGCATATTTTTATAAATCATACACTTACTAGCAGAAGTGGTGCCTTCTATACAAAAGTAGCCCTTATTTATTACTAACAAATATGAACTATGGATAACAAAATATATTTTCAAATTTTTAAGTGAGCTATTCACGCTAGCCAATTTTACAATTTTTCTAATGGAAATTTTTAGTATTCGAGTTGTTTCTCAGTTATTTTTAATTATATATTTGATCGAGCATTTGGAGAAAATCACAAAAAATGGACAGACAATTACGGAAGACGAAAATTTTGAAAATGCCTCAAAGTCGAATTGGTCGAACATCCAAGTATTTCTGAATGATCAAGATCTGTGTCCAACGACTGTTCTCTACATTCTACACTACTTTATCAAATTATTACGAGTCAATGCAACCACAGGTATGAAAAATTTAGAACTTCAACTAATTTTGAGAAAGGGATTAACGCAATTAAAGCCTGGGGAAATTTGTCTCAATCTTGTTAAAAATTTAAATATGATAACCACTGCCTCCTATATACTCTAAAAATAAATGAAATGTAAAAGGAAAATATAAGTTTATACAAGTCGAAGATGGATAAATAGTTATATTCATCAGCTCGTATAAGAATTTAGTGCTGCCGTCGAGCGAGTTCGAGCCAGCTTTTGAGACAGCTCGGGTACGGCTAGTTTAAAATTGGCTCAGCTCGACTTCGGCTTGTCTTTGTAAAGCTCGCATGATAACGACCTGCTCGTTTCATTTTCGACTAGATATGCTGCCCAGATACTTCCCAATTTTAATTTCAACATTCACAGCCATTCCATATTAAATTTGAGTCTTTGCAAAATATTATTATTCATTTTTATAATATATCGTATATATATACAGGGTGTCCCATAATTGCCGCACCACCTAAATAACTTTTGAACTATTAATTTTAGAATACTTGCTTAAATTGTAAACTTGTAGTAAAAATTCTAAATTTTCCGATGGCGAAGCCAGTTTTATTGTAGGAACAGCAACTAACTCTACAGCGATGCCAAATTTCCTAAAATAAAATAATAATATCTTGTCTGTGGACGAAGTCGCAGAGCTGAAATTTCAGATTCAAAACATGTCATAATATTGCTGAATTTTCATCTAAACGTATTTTCCTGACCCCCAAAATACAGCAAAATTGTCATGAAAAGGAAATATAACTCCATGTTTGAAGTAGTAATTCCCCTTTTCGTGGTGAAAATTTTGCTGAATTCAGGGGGTCTAGAAAGTAAGATTAGATGAAAATTCAGCAAAAATTATGACATATTTTGAACTTGAAATGTCCAGCTCTGAGACAAGATATTATATTATTTTAAGAAATTTGGCATCGTTATAGCGTTAGTTATTGCCCCCACAACAAAACTGACTACGCCATCGGAAAATTCAGACTTTTTACCACAACTTATAAATTCCAATAAAACTTTGTATCGTTCTTAATTACGGAAATACTTATCAATATGCAGTTGATTTATTTGGTAGCTATACTAGTTTGGCTATTTTTTTTAGATATATATATCATCAACATAAACATGTTTGTTGGTTTTATATTGCAAGTTAATATCGGATACAGAATTTACGCTACCTATAAATTTGAACTTTACTAATTAAGTTTTAATTTTAAATGAAATGTGGAATATGCAAAATATTGTCCTTTACCTGTGATCCATCATACAACTTTTGGTTTCAGTGTAACTTGTTTCTTTAAAGTAAGAATATCACCATTTTAGGCAATTTCGTTCTCAAATATCAGTCAAACCCGCCAACTAAAATTAAATTGATTTGAAAGATATTATGGTCAGAAAATTCTCATTTTTAATATATAATTACTTTTAACAAACATAATATGTTAAATCACTACGTTTTTAATTGTTCAATAATTTCAATAAAAGTTACGAGGATTGCATACCTTTCAGAAAAATCACCGGGAACCCCGTTAACAGCGAAGATATCTATATATACTACGTAAAGATAGATAGTGCAACTCTGCTCTTTTTCGCATAAAAGTTGGATCCGATAAAAGTTGGAGCGGCCACTGGGAAAACTTATGAAATAATGATAATTGTAACAAAATTTCTAAATAAAAAGTAATAAACTATATTGTCTATAATGCCTTAAGAACACTTGTTCACTGACTGCTGTATTTCATTATTTATAACAGAAATATTTCGTATGACCATAGCAACATTGCAATACTACATGTAGGTTGCCATATGACGACCACCG
>JAQIWE010002499.1:0-13124 GCA_034698565.1 Campodea plusiochaeta | reverse complement strand
TGGGATATTTCAGTGTACTTCAACTACCAAAGTTCAGTTGCCTGGAAGTTTTGTATATAGGATTAAAGGTAAGTTTGGGTTCATTTTTAATTTTTAAAGTTTGACGTTAAAACGTTTTTTTAAATTACAATCTAATGAATTTTAAATTTGAAGTTAGTTTTCTGATAATAAATTTATTTTTCCGATGAGAATATTTTTGAATATCTAAAAAATAAACCAAGATGAAATTGAGCACTTCCTTTATGCTATCAGGAATTAACGAAAATTGTTGTCATTGTTTTAAAAAATATAATGTAGTTCAATAATTTGAAAACAAAACATAAAAAAATTAAAAAAAAGCTTTTGTTTGAAACCACAAGAATTAAATTTGTTGCAATTTATTAGTTTATCAACAATACAGTAACTTGTAAGTAAAAGTTAACTTTCTGTACAATGGTGCAAAACGGTTGTGCTTTGCAAAAGTGAAATTTACAGTAATATATATAAAAAGGAAATCTACATGATTCAATATAAATTTTCAATGCATTTTTTATTTTCAGAACGACTAACTACTGTAACTCCCCTTGCCACCAAACCAACTACTGTACCAACAACTTTCACACCAACTTTATCATTAACAAGTAAGTAAAATAATATGAAATAGCTGTTTTTGACAATATTACTATGTGAAATTTGATTTCATAGCAGTTTCAAATTTTTACTATTTTGAAGTACATGATGCCAGCTAGATATAAACGATACTCCTACTAATTTATGGGATTGCAAGGTTCGTTTTCTTTTGGTCAAAGAGGTATATGAAAATATTTGGAAATTAGTATGAGTAAAAAAAATTGTAGACAGTGAAATCTGAAGAGGGCATTATATCCTAGTCTCCCTCTTCCGTTTCACTACTTCTGATTCCCTTTTACACTCAAGGTTGCGCTCCACAATAATATATTTTTCGGCGAATTCCTTAAACAGAGTTTGTATTGAATGATACAAAACACCGCATTCATTTTTCTAATTGTTGAAAATGTACCACTTTATCAAAACGGAAGATATTTATATGCTGTAAAGTACAATAGTAGTAAGATTTAACTGATAATTTGAAATACAACGTCGTAAGATTCGACGTGTATTTCTAAAAAATTACTATATTCACTTACTCAATGCTTGTATTCAAATCCCTTAAGAGTAAAAAATATAGCCTACTGGCTCAAAGTAAGAATTAATTTGAACATTTTGTGTAAGTAAAGATCACTGAAATCAACGACAAATTCAGACGGATTCCAGCGACAGAATGAATATAATTATTCTCAAAACGTTAATCGCAATGTCAATGTTATTATTATTTATTTTCCGCAGCCAAACCTAGTACTGTGACATCAACTGCAACAACAATAACAACCAAGAAATCATCCACTCCAACACCACCAAAAACAACCATGTTTACAACACCTAAAACAAAGAAAACAACCAAGAAGAAAATTACAACTAAACGTACCACAACAACTATTAAAACAACAACGAAGAATCGAAAGACTAAGAAACCAACAACAAGGAAGGTTATTCCAACCAAGAAGAAAACAACAGCCAAGAAAACAACTGCAAAGAAGACAACAACCAGAAGAAAGACTACAAAGAAATCTACAACTAAGAAACGAACAACAAAGAAAACTACTGTTAAGACCCGTCCAACGAAAAAACCTACCGTGCCGAAAAGGACTACTACCAAAAAAGCAATAACAAGACCACCTAAAACAAAAAAGATACCAAGACGAACTACAAAAGGAGCGCAAATTAAAAAGACCTCAAAACCATCAACAAGGAAGTTTACGAAACCAACAAAGAGTACAACGAAGAAAGTAGTTAGAACGAAAGGTACGAAAACTATTCAACCGAGAAAAACGACTTCTAAGAAAACTACACCGAAGTTAACTACTAAGAAGACAACTACTAGTAAAGTAAAAGTTACCAAGAAAACTGCAAAAACAACTCTTAAAACAACTCCAAAGAAAACAACAGCCAAGTCTTTACGATCAACTACAAAAGCTAAAACATCTCTGTCAACTTCAAAGAACACAACTCCAACTGCGAAAACTACAAAATCATCATCTCCTACTGCTTCAACAAAGTCAACAGCTTCGACAACAAAAATAACTACCAAACCATCTTCAGCAACTACGAAGTCAACTTCAAGTGTCCCAAGTACTACTACAAAAGCGAGTTCTACTACCACACTAACTACCACAACCACTCAATCAACAACCCCAAAAACGACTCCCACAACAACTCCTAGTACAACCCCAACAACAACTCCCAGTACAACACCTAGCACAACTCCCAGTACAACACCTAGTACAACTCCCAGTACAACACCTAGTACAACTCCCAGTACAACACCTAGCACAACTCCCAGTACAACACCAAGTACAACTCCCAGTACAACTCCCAGCACAACTCCCAGCACAACTCCCAGCACAACTCCCAGTACAACACCAAGTACAACTCCCAGTACAACTCCCAGCACAACTCCCAGTACAACACGCAGCACAACACCTAGTACAACTCCCAGTACAACACCCACAACTAAAGTTTCAACAACAACAGAATGTGTCGAACCAAAACCCGGCACGAGTAATAAATGTGGAGGTAAAGACAAAAAAGATGACGGCAAAAAAGATGACGGCAAAAAAGACGACGGCAAAAAAGATGACGGCAAAAAAGATGATGGGAAAAAGGGAGGCAAGGACGGTTAAGATAGCAAAGGGAGATAAAATTGAGAGAAAAAGTTTCCCCCTCCCCTCCACAGGAATTGCAAATTTATTTCTTTGCATGGTGATAGTAAATGTTGAAAATAGAAAGTAATATAATAAAAATAGTTTTAGAAAATTATGGCGAATAATTACAAAATTAAGCTTGTCCCAAAGTTAAGCCTGTTCTAAAGTAGTAAGTTTTTATCATAATTAAAAAAAAAATTCTTCTCTTCCGCCTCACTCTTAAAGGGGTATTTTTTTCCTGCGGGAAGTCATCTTTCCCAACACAGCTTAGCGGTCTCTTGGGAAAGCGAATACAATAAAGAACAAGGAAAGTAAAACGGGATTTGTGTGTTGGAAAAGATGGCTTCCCGCTGTAAAAAAAATACAGGTTTAAAAGATTTCTGCTCTTTAAATCAATTTAAAAATAATTATTATTGACATGAAGTTATTCCTGGAAGTGCTTTAAATCTCCTGTGATAATTATATTCGTGAACATGAACAGAAATTTAAGAAGAAAACTTTTAGAGTCAATCAGTTTTTAAAGATGAAATAGGGGCGTTTTTAGGTAATTGTGCTTATAAAATCTTACTGATTTTCCACCGTTATCTCATTCTCCATAAATTAAGAAAAATTGTGTGTATTAGCAATCAAAAGTTTAACAATATTTTGTTTTTGTTAAAAATTAAATGGAATATGTATGAGGAATATAATTAGTTTTAAAATTTATAAAGACTAAGATAAAGGTGCGAAAATTTACGATATAACTACTGCATTATGACACTAAATTTTTTCGCCCTTTTTTTAAGCACTTACTGTACAAATGACCAAAAAAAATAGAGATTTTTGTGAATACTGTTATTAGGTCTATAGTCTTTTGGAACTCTATCTTAATGTGAATTTAGTGTGCAGGTATCATTAAAACACCAAGTTATTTTTTTTTTAGTGTTCACAGACCTACAAGGAGGGGGCTCTTATAGAGAAACATTCGCCCAGCACCAGCACTTATTGTACTGTATTGCGTAGCACTGGTCGTATATTCTGGGTTTAGCCTCATGTATTTTGCAGTTGTATAATTTGTTTAATCACAACATTTAAAGTCATTAGTTCATATACGTAATGTAGTAAACGCAATTAACAACTATTTCCTTTAATATATGTAATATAATTATAAGTAATCAACATTTCAAAGAGTGATGAAGGAAATTCTCGGTTACCAGTTTAACTGCTGTTGGTAAGGTACACGTTAAAAATTAATATTTTGACTTGCATCAGACTATCAGTTTCTAATAAATTTCCGTGTTAATGTATTCTTTATTGCACAATAAGTCTGAGAAATTTAATTATGTAAATATTACTATGTCATGCTGAAAATAAAATGGTAAAGTAAAAATAGAGCTTGTCTTATTTAATAATATTCTCACTCAAAATAAAGAAATATTAGAGAGTCAAATGTAAATATACATTAATAATAATATGGTTAATGTTGATATGGAAACTATGCAGTATAAAAAGTGACTTAATACTGTAATAATTTAAGTATGGCTAATATTTTTATAGAAACTTTATATAGTGACTTAGTCATTTAAGTGTCGTTAATATTGGTATATTATATAGTGACTTAATAATTTAAGTGTGGTTAATATTGGTATAGAAACCATATATATATACAGTATAGTGATTTAATCATTTATGTATGGTTAATATTGGTATAGAAACCATATAATTGTATATTGATTTAATCATTTATGTATGGTTAATATTTGCATAGAAACTATATAAATCATAATGACTTAACAATTTAAGTATGGGTATACTGGTTAAAATTGTTATAGAAAATATTATATATAGTGACTTAATTTGTTACTTGAATGTTTGGGGGTTTATAACATAACCAATATTTTTCAAACAAATTCCTCCTTGACTATATCAACCTCAAATTTCCAACTAATTTGATTGTGGGTTTTAGTTAAGATAATTATACACACAATGAATAATATTAACGTTAATAAAAATTAAGGAAGTAGGGAAATAATTATTTTTAATAATCATAAAAATAATATTATTTATAGTTACGAAATATTTTATTATATTTTCACAATAGATGTTGTCGTATTCAAGTATGAATTAAGACTTTCATGAAATATTATTTACACATGTCTGCTTCACTTATATAAACATTACACGAATAACCGAATAAAAATCTTTATCTAAACAGTTTAAGAATCCAAAAATATCGCCCCCGGGTGGGCTCGAACCACCAACCTTTCGGTTAACAGCCGAACGCGCTATCCGATTGCGCCACGGAGGCAGCTGTTCGAGTCCCATCGTTATATTCATATTGTGCAGTGCTGTATTGTATATTTGTAACTTTCTGTACGAACTAGTGTATCATCTGCTTTACTATAATAACATGCTGGAGTGGATCAAGTAGGCCAAGGTCAAATAAACGAGTAATGAAAAGTGCTTTTGCTTCGGGCGATTAGATTATCTCTTTCGAAATATTAATTTTATTGGAGGTAAAGAAGTTTTATATTATAACATATTCTTAAAGTATAAAATAAATAATATTGTTTTATTAAATAAATAATATTAAAATATAAAATAAATAATATTGCAATTTTAAATAAATAATATTGATGTTATGAATAAATAATATTAAATATTAAATAAATAATAGTCTAATTAATTAATATTGAGAGAAGGCTGCTTTTAGTTCATTTATCACACTCTTATGTCTCATCATTATTATTTTACGTATTGAAATAATAAAATTTAATATTTTTGATCTCTTTATACTGTATGTAAAGTTAATTTCGTAGTATAGGGCTAAATGTACTTTATTAGGAGTGCCGAGTGAATTTATTGAATTATATGATTTATATCACTAACGTAAGTACCCTATGTCAATATAATATAATAATAATTATATAGGAAAACTATAGACTAATTATCATAGTACAGCATTAACGTTTTGTAGTTTTAAACATAATGACATTACTGTATAGTCACAAAATCAATTTTCTTTTAAAATACAGTAAATCAGATGTTAATATTTAATAATTTATTTACACATTTTACAATATATTAATTATTATTAAAGGCTAAAATCTGATTTCTGACTGTTTTCTGCTTAGTTTTACGTTTCTATGTATGAAAGCCTTTATAAACCATACACTGCATTATTGGAAGAATTGATTAATCACTTTTCTTTTGTTACGTCTATCTATTACGTACGTATTTTATTCACATATAGAGAACAAAAAAAGTTATGAAAAGACTGTATATTATAATTATTATGGTGTCATGCAATAAAGAAATCAATAGGGATTAAAACAAGACTGGTGTGATTTCTCCTTTATACTACTGCTAATTTATCATATATAAAGAGTCAGGAACCCGAGGGGGATGACGTATACCCTTTTAGCGCACTGGATTGGCAAATCTCGTTGATTTCGCCAAGATTACAGGTTTTTAAAAATCTCAAGATTATACGGGAAATACAAGATTGCGACAAATTTTTATAAAGATTAGAGATTTTTGGTTGTTAAATTTTCATTGTTTTCATTGAGATTATGAGATTGGCAGGAATCTTTGACTGAGATTATAAATCTTTGATTTAAAAAAAAGTCCACTACATAGAGATTACATGATTCATTTACCAATTACAGGGATTGAGATGTAAAAATTGCAATGAGAAAGATTATTCAAAAGATTATGCAGGAATTTTCTCAAATTTTGAGATTATTGAATCTTTTGTAGAGATTATAGGTTTATTTCAAAATTTAGAGAATCTTGTAGATTGCTAGAGATTTTAGCGCAGATTATTAATCTATTTCAAATGAGCGTACGAGATTATAATGCATCGTCATTCCCCTAAGAACCCCGAAGTAGAGGGAGCAAAGGAGCCTACCGCTCGAACTGTTTTCCATCGCCCTCCTGATATTGCAAAATATTTTATTGCTATTGAGATAAAGTGTAAAAAAAATGAAGCTACATAAATAAAAACTAAAGCAAATTTCCAGGAAATATACAATAATGTTCTGCAATATAGGGAGTTTTTACTATAATTTTTCAAAAGTGTCTGCGCTCGCGTCAGAGACGAATTACGGTGGTCATTTATTTCCGTTACGCCGAACTTTTTCTCTGCATCCACTCCTGAAAATAAAAGTTTCCTAAATTTGATCACGCTTCCTCTTTGATAAAAAAAAGGAGTTCCTGATCCGTGGTCCCTGATTTACACTGCACTAGCAGTTCTATAAACTTGATGATTGTTATATAAGCACTATACTATATATAACTACTTGAAATATTAATAATATAAATGAAATGTTTTTAACGGATTACTTTGCATTGGAAAAATAAATTACGAACAAGAGAACAAGAAAATAGACCGAGGACGTGAGTTCGAGTCCCACTTGAGCCGAAATTTTTCTTGTTCTTAATTTATTTATTTTTCCAATGCAAAGTAGTCAGTAAACATTTCATTTATGATATAATATAGTGCTTTGCAAAGCTTCTAATATTTTAATTTAAAATAAAATAAATAATATATTTTTATATATAAAGCTATTTTATTGCTGTACATTAGGACAACTATGTAAGAATATACATCATTCCGATGTTTCATGCCCTTTTATTCCCAAAAGGGAGCATTAAAGAAAAATTAACACAACATACAACTAGCCAAAGTTATTAATTTTGACAATAATTGTGTATCTATGTTGTATACTGATGTTAAGTCAACTAAAATAAAAATAATAGTTAAAAAAAGACAGAAAACTTAAGAATTCATTTTTTTTATAAATCTTCATTCAAATTTATTTTCAATTGTTATACAAGTGAGATGCCCACTGCAGGCATTATAATTACTAGTTTCAAGTATTCAAAATCCCACGAAGTGTAAAGACAAAGTCAATAAAATTATACTATTTTATTTCCTTATGTTTAAAACAAAGCTGAAGATTGTCATGCTAAAATTAAAGTCGTCAAGGTAGTTCCCAGGAATGCTTAGGAATATTTCATCAATAGTATAAAGTTACTATTATTATATTATTTTTCTTAACGCTTTGTGATTGTAACCTTGCTTTGTAAAAATTATTATTTTCTTCTTTTTCACGGTGTGGTCACAATTTTGTTCTACAAGTTACAAATAACACCTTCGGAATTTTTTGGCTCGCGCACATGGCAGTTTAGAATTTGTTTTAAAGGAATCGGAGTTTTTCAACTTTCGGTGAGTACCTTAAAAATAGTGTTTGCAGATTTTGGAAAAATGTGATTTTTTAAATTTCTACATGGGTTATAATAACATGTGCTACACCCGAGAAACATGGCGTCGATTATCAACAATTTAGCATCGAACCTAAAATAGGACGAAACATTTCTTTTATAGTTTAATTTCTTTAATCATTTAGTACGATATTTTTTTTTAGTACATGTAGTGACGTTTCGTCGGGGACAGCAATACTTTATTCACTATTCGGGAATACAATTTATTCCATCAAGATTTTGATACCTAATAGATTAGATATTTACTAAAAATGCACAGGTCTTACGTCGTTAGTGACAACAAGTTGCGCTTTGTATAATTTTATACTAATCTGGATCCAATGATTCCAACCTCGGCCCTAATTTACAAATTGATTAAATTTTCCACACTTCCAAATAGAAGTGGAGACTATAAGAATAAACATGCCATATACTTGTTAAGAAAACCTAACTTGAATGATTCCGTATACAGGTTAGGGTTACACTTTGATATAAGATCACAATTCATGGTTGTATCTAATATAGTTAATATATTAATGTATTGGATATTGTCTAGAAGAACACTTATTCTGTGATGAAATAAAGGCAGCCTTAATGTTCTTATAATGCTTATTCAACCGACCAGGTTTCGGTTTAAAAAAAACATCAACGGCGCTATTGTGAATAAAAACACAACATTGTCTACTGAAATATCAGAAAAAACTCTATAACTGATATTTTCTGATATTTTATTGGAGAATGTTGTGTTTATATTCATTTCGTTAATAAATATTTTGAAAACCGAAACCTGGTTGGTTTAATAAACATTGTAAGAAGAACGTTGAGGCAGCTTTATATTTCATCATAGAATAAATTAGTACTTGATTTTTCATAAAATATACTGTATTAAATAATATTGTTGACAGCAAGAACTTATACATTTCACAATAATAAAATTAATATTAAAGATAGAATTGTAGCTCTAAGGTCTCTGGAACATATTGATCAAGCTATTGTGAAAATGCAGAAATTAAAGACCAATATTTTCTCCGTATAATATTACGACGTTTATGTAACAGTCATTTTCAAACATATCTAAGTCGAAATATTACACTAAGAAAATATTGGTTTTTAATTACTCCATTTTCACAATAACTTAATCAATAATACCAAAGGCACAAGTAGACATTAGGGGAAAGCATTAAAATTTTTCACATATTCCCACAAAGCAGATATGTAGTAAAGCTGCTCCATGTCCATACAAGATAATAATATATATTCACAATTAGCATTAAGCATTCTGCACTTTTATAAGTAGATGGAAAGTCTATTCATATTCAAGAAGGCTCTATACTCAGACAGTAATACAGAATTATTCCGTAAATTTCAAGTTTATTGTAAACTCATTTTCAAAAGTGTAACAAATTATGAAAGTTAAAGGCAAATATAAACAAACAGAGGCTCTCCCAGGGTCTTGGTATTGAGAGTATTTGAGTTTCATTCAATGCATTGGCTCCTACTCCTTTTATATGGACAGATTCTATATAACACCGTTCATATACATTTCCTCCTTTATGTAATAAATCCGTGCCTTTCCAATCAAGAAGATGCGACGTTTCTATAGAGTGTTTTGCTAACTCTGATTTTTCGGGATGCTCCAAACGCAAACTACTTTTATGTTCATCAAGTCTATCTCCTAATCTTCTATATAATAAATACATATTCTTGAATATGAATTATCTGCAATCTCTATGGGCTTCCACGAATTCTTTTATTACATAATCTCCAGAAACATAAAAATATCATCCCTTCCTCCCAATCCAACTGAAACATCTCCCAACAATCGTCGAAACAAATCCTCAAAAATTAAACAAACCACCCCCATCTCGTTTACCTTTGAACAACCATGAAGCAGATTTAACCTTTTTAACACTCTAATAATTCCTACTATAAAGGCGTGAACTCCCTTGTAACATCGTCCCAGTATATACTTCGATGTTTAGAAGCTCTTCTGTTATATATCAACAAAGGTCTGATGGACGCGTAGAGCAAGCAACAAAGTAAAATGTATCTTGGACAATGTGGGCTCCCCTAGGCTCTTCGTAGAAGTTAAAGGTTATAAGAGAAGTAAGGTTGTATGTGTGTACATGACGTGCACGTTTATTCATCGCTTGGAAGGATTTTGCACCTCCAGGAGTACAGTGTTGGCCGTTAAAAAGGGTGGGAGTTTGCTACATCGATCTCAGACTGCAGACAGCAGAGGAAACAATGTGGAAAGTGATGGTTTTATTTTGAATTATCAGTTATTTAATTCAAAGGAACTTTAGTCAAATCTTATAATGTTAATTTAAATATTATAGGTTAATTACATATGAATATTAGAAGAGTATAGGACTCAACAACAGTTGGTGGTTTAGTACCCATTATCCGATAGACGTAGAAATGCCTTCACTTATCTAGAGAAGAGTGGTATAGTGTTTCCAAAATCTTACGGACCCAAATCGATTACCCATCAAGGGCGTTTCTGACATTCCAACAATTGATAATCCTTTGTTGACTTATTTGTTTTCTTTGACCAGCCTGGGAATTGTATAGCATATACACAATTTGAACCATCCAAACAAGTGGTCAACAATGGGTTTACCCGACAAAATAATTTGAAGACACAATCAATTTGAGTCCGTAAAATTTTGGAAGGACTATATGGATATGAAGAAAGATGATCGAAAAGATTTTAGCCCGCGGTTTCGACCCACAAGATCATCATCAAGTACATACTGGGCTCGTTGGCTTAAAATGATTGAGTTAATTACATTTTATATATACTCTTTACATACTGTACCTCGAAAATTTTGGAGCAATGCAATTTCACTTTCAAGCCTTCTCTTACGATGAATGCGCGTGTTATAAATACCACTTAAGACAAAGAACAATATAAGTAAATTATTATTCAATAAAATGTCACAAACTAATAGCAACATTTTTTACTGTTTCAATCGAGGTTTCAATGGTATTAACAGTGTTGGAGAAATTGCTAATTTCGAAGATGAGTGTAAAAAAACTGACATTGGTTGTGTTGGAATCACTTTTCGAGCAGATTAGAAGAAAAAGTTTCATGATTTATTATGAAATATCATTTAAAAATGAGGAAGTTAAATACATATCAATTTAAAAGTACATCAGAATTACAATAGTGAATACTGTACTTTTCATGGATTTCATTTCATAGAAATGTCAAAACGCGTCACAAGTCGACAAGTCGTCAGTCCCAATTCCTGAAATTATAACCCCTTAAAATACCCTGAAAACCCCATCCTCCTCTTTCGTTTTCCTGCCCTTCTCTTAAAAACAGCCCTCCCCCTCTCAACTTTTAATACGATAATAGAAAAGACAGGAAACAATAACTGCCCTCATTCACCTGCCCCCCCCCTCCCAACTTACAGATTTACTTCAGGAAGGGTGGACCTGTTAGATAGAAATTGTAGTAGAAAGCATTAGAAAACGTAATAGATTTACATGTTTTTTGCTGCTTTCAATATTAAACACTGTTTTCTACACTACAGTAGATGAAATTTAGTGTCTGTTGTGACAGATGTTAAAGAAAATTTGATGTTAAATAAAATTTGATGTGACAGATGTTAAAGAAAATTTGACGTGACAGATGTTAAAGAAAATTTGATGTGGCAGATGTTAAAGAAAATTTGATGTGACAGATGTTAAAGAAAATTTGATGTGACAGATGTTAAAGAAAATTTGATGTGACAGATGTTAAAAAAATTAATGTGACAGATGTTAAAGAAAATTTGATGTTAAAGAAAATTTGATTGCACTTTGTTACATAAAGGTGCATCATTAATTAATCTGGTGTATAATTTTACTCATCAATTCTTATCCTCAATAATTACATCAGAGTTAAAGCAATGAAAGTAGAACATGAAGTATATACTAAGATGATACACTGATATAGGATAATTTTACACCGCAATAAAATATCCTTGACAATATCAGTTACATTAAGGATTACAAAAGTTTCTCGTAAAATCGAGAATGAAATGACTACTTAAATCTATCTCTTCGACGAATAAAAATGAATGACTGAACCAGATGAAATTAGACATAATTTCATCTGCTTGAGTAATTCATCTTTATTCGTCGAAGAGACATGAGTCTAATCTGCATTCGACATCGTGGTTTTACTTTAAATATAATATTCTGTTTTCTGACCTACACCAAGTCAAGAACTCCATTTTTTACACAATTTAATGGACCTCAAAAGCGAGTATCAATTTCATTTTAAAAACGTTAGAATCAACATTTGAGACTAATTGCTTACATCATTGAAATAGTATTTCTACATAATTAACAATCAGAAAAGATGCAATAGAAAAATGATTTTATTACTTTTAAAACTACATACACATTTTGAAGTAAAAATTCCATTTGATTCTGTTGATTTGACAAAAATAGTTTCAACTACTGAAGTTTTCTAAATTAAACGACAAAAACCCCCAAATTCTGTCATTTTACAGAAAACAGAACTCTGTATAAATATCCTATAATTTAAATATATTTTTCTCAAACCCACAATATTATCAATGACACCAATTCCCCCAAAACACCAACCAAAAAAAAAACGTACTAAAACCTCCAAAAACCCACCTAGAAATCTCTCTATTTCCGTAGAAATTGTAAACGGGAAGAACTCTGGTTGTGTGTATCTTCCGCCACTTCCCGGGAATCACCATGGTGACAGCCGGGGAGTAAAAGTAGGGGGAGGGGGAGTGGGTGGTGAGGTGGGGGTGGGAGGAAAAGAGAGAAATAACACTTGACGACATTGTCTTTGAGATTGTGTGATTGAATAAATGACATCTGATGATTGACCGGTGCGGATGGTGGATGGAAAGATTTTCGAGCGATGTTATTGAGTTTTAGGATGATAGTTCTGATTTCGAGTCTTGTAAATTTTTAGTAAAATTAAGCCAATAGTAATCAAACTATTACTCGAAATTAGAAGACTTTTTTGGATTGTATGTACATAAGATATTACAAAGCGCTGTTTGGAATTTTTTTAAAGTGATGTCTTACTCTATGCCGAAAGTATCTGACGAACGTGTAACCGTACCATCTTCGTAAACAACATTC
>JAQIWE010002498.1:0-13133 GCA_034698565.1 Campodea plusiochaeta | reverse complement strand
TTCCTATATTTCACATACATTCTATACCCCATATCCTCCATCTTGGATGTAGTTCAACCACCAGGATCGCTTTTCGCACAATTGGCGAATTAAATAGTAAATAACTTGCATTAAATAATAATACTGAATTATATTAATAACTTAGCATAACTTAATAATAATTAATAACTTGAATTAAATGGTAAATAACATGTGTTAATAGTCAACTGTATTTTCTGCTTATAAGGCACGTTTTGTATTTTTAGAAAAATAGCTGTAATAAGCGTGCAAGTTTGCTAATTAGGTGAATGTAAGTGTATTATACGCTCGTATGATTTTCATTTGTTCTGATTTAAAAAAATAAATGAACTATTGGATTAAACTAAATATGTAAATCCCTCAATCAGGGAAAAGAGAAACATGCACTGTAATCTGTAATTGATTTCTTATATCAACTATTCTGGCAAAGGAAATAGTATAAAACTTTATTCCCCAAATAAAACACGTCGATTCTACTTTTATAATAAGAAATAAATTTCCTAACCGCAGAGCTAAACAGAAAAAAAGCCCTCTCTCACCTATTTGAAGCGATATATCATGATCGCATGTTTCTCTTCCCAGTATGGTACTATTGAACGTTGGCGATACAACGTCCTTAACTTGCCTGTTCCTCTGGATGGGTGCCAAACGCAGTTGATAACACGAAACGAAATAAGAGTTAAGTACGTCGACGGAATAAAACCACCAGATTTTGCCAACTTTAGAATCCAGGGAACAAGTAATATATACATTCTTGTACAAGAATTAGCATTTCTGCCTGGAATACTAGAAAGGTAGCGAAGCATTTCAATAAGAGCTTTTGGGTATGGAATTAATGATGACAAGAAATAGAAGGAAGAAGGACAATTATATACGCTCCACATCATCTAATGAAGGAAAGGACTTAGTAAATGCAAAACTGGCTTCAAGAAAAGCATTGTCATGTTCCTATTTTCTCTTTCCTTTGCTCTCTTTGCTTCAAAGTTCCAATATCTCACTCACAATCTTCCTATGACACTTCACAAGGAACAACTAGACCTTTGAACTCAAATGCTTCAAAGCATTCACAAATGTTCCAATAATGGTGCTTGCTGCATCAACTTCATATTTTTATTGCTGATTCTAGATTCCTTTGATATTTCGTGCAATATATTTGCATTTTGATGTAGATGATAATCCTAATATGAGCTTTATCGCAGTCTTGTGACTTTCAATAAAATAGATGAAGGATGAAATATTTCGAGTTCTGTTATATATATAGTGATAGTGCGAGATGTTTTTTTTCTTTTGTGATGATGATTTCATATTTACATGCACATTACTCACGTTTAGATATATCTACTTCCTTTTCTTACACAAAAGTTCACAGCTATTTGAAAGAATAAAACTTTTCTGTTTGAAGCCGTCATTCTAACAAATATTCTATATCAGTGATTTTTCTTTTTTGGAGCATTGACGAAAAGCAACTTTCTTCTTTATCTATACTATACTTTGGGAGTTTTTTATTCGAGCTTTTATATGAGTGTTCTTTGGTATGTCCAAAAAACGGCAGTTCACATGGGCTACTTATTTCAATCTTCTTTTGTACAGTGATCAAATGTTGGTTTTTTTAGTTGGAGTCTCGAGCCAAACATGCTTCAAAATTCATTGGTCATTTTCTCCATATCAATAGCTGCACAACTGTTACGCTTTTATTTCTTAGTGAAAAGAGGTATGTTTTACCAAGTTTTCCACTTGGTAAGTTTGAGCTGAAAATGTGATCTACGCAGCTCTCTTTATTTTCAAATAGTAAAACAGGTACTCTGCAATACGATTTACTATTAGATAAAGTGGCATGTGTTATTTCTATTGAGAGTTTCCCTTTTTCTGACAATCTGAGCCAATCAGTAATTTTTATTTTTATTCAACAACCTTATCAGCATCGTATACTGGTCCAGCTGTATTATCAGTTTAGTATCATCACATGTTGATTTTTAACAAACTGAAGTGTAGTCTTCCTTCAAAATTGCTAAATTTGAAATTGTTGAATCGATTATGTAATTATTCTATACGCAATAAAATATCTGAAATTAGTAAATGTCGACAAGGAACACTGTAAAATCTCACGCCAATTTAAAGATTTTTTTACAACGTCGAAAACATGAAATAACACAAAACATTAGTAAATGATATTAATTTCCAAACATTTTATTCAATACTAACAAAATCTGTTAATTTTGATTCATGTATGTATCCTAAGAGTGTCACATACGATATTGGTAGAAATCTGAAAGAACTAGAACTTAAATTCATGAACTAATGGTTTAGTTCAATAACTGATATTTTTTTAGTTTTTTTAATGTTTAAAGATCATAGTGTATAATATGCCATGTAAAAGTTATATTTGTAATGAGTAATAAATATTAAAATCCTATTTGAGTGAAATTCGCTCACTGAATACCACGCGAACAATGAGATCATCTGCATATGCTTAAACCACTCGAGGTATGATCAACTAATGCCATTAATTTTGAAAACAGAATTCAAATTTCGATTTTTAGGTGAAACCAAAATATTAGTACTTTGTCCCACTTCACTTTATTAAAAAATATTGCTGAAAGTATTCTCAAGTTTCAGTAATTTGATATATGAATTATGAAATATACTCATTCATATTTTCAAGTGTTCAATAACTTCATTTCTAATGAATTTTTTACTGAAAACTGTAATAAATATAAAATAATCAATACGTCTTCTAAATACAAATAATAATCAACTACTGAAAAATAGAGTAATTAATTATATCCTCGATTATATTTCTACTATTCTCTTTTCTATTTTCATTTGAAAGTGCAAAGGCAAACAACAAAACTTCTTCATCATTATGAAATAGAATTGTAATAAACACTATAGCTCCCTTTCTGTCCATCTGATGTCCGACATTCTACAATATCTTTCTACTGAGAATTTAATGTTTCCCCTCCCCTTCAGCAGCACCTCTCGTAGTCCGGAATTGCTCGGCAGATCTCATTTCAATGGCCGTTCCTTTCTAATCATTTCCCACTTCCACCTAACTGACTTTTCTAAATAGGGGAACCCGCGGACGCTCACATTGCCTTTGTGCAAATGAAAGATGGAATAGCAGAGAAGTGGATGGATAGGAGTGAGGTGGGGGGGGGGGGTAGTGGGAGTGAATGTGCACTCTTCTTGCATTAGCTTGATCAAAAGGAAAAGGAAGATAATCGAGATTGAACGAAGACCTGCAGGCCCTTATTTTTTCACCTTTTTTGCTTATTCTGTATATTTCTTTTTCTTTAAAAATAGCGGAAAAGATTTCATTTGAAAACTGAAAGAAGCTTTGGAAAGGAAACTTGTGCATGTTCCGTTGAAGAGTTCACTTTTTTTGCATAGAGAAGACGAACCCTTTTACATTAAGAATATAAGCTTTTCTCTTCATCTCTCTCTCTCTGTCTCTTCAAATACATGCTTGTTATATTATAACCTTTTCAAATCTTCAGGGTGTGAAATACTTCTTTTCTTTAGTAAGAATCTATATCGAACTTTTTGTAAAATCTTAACGTATTTTCTATCACTCTTCGAAAGAAAAAAAGTGCAAATAGGCTTGGAATAATACATGTAAATGCATTTTCAGCGAAAGGAGAAAAATGAATGGAATAAATTGTGATTGACAAATTTACCATCTATAGGATGATCAGAGAAAAATGTTCTTATTACCTACTAAGACCTTTTTATCAAAAATAATTAAAATAACATAATAAATAAATAAAAGGTGGTTCTAGCCAACGTGTTGATATTATTTCATTCAAGAAAAACAAGAAGAAAGGTTTCATATTTGATCCTACAATCATGTTTGAAGATGATCTCGAACAAACTGTAAGAGTACATGAAGAGAAACAAATGCGTTACAATTCTCCATATTTTATTGAAAAATTAATTTAAACAGCGTAGAGGTCATCAGATTGTGCATTGGTGTCAGAGGAATTATTACAAATTTCTTCATAGAGACGTTTGTAAGATGATAAGTTCATAGAATTCGATTACCCACTAGGTTGTACTTAGGTTGTAAGTAGGTTGTACTTTTTGTGCAATCTGCCCTTGCCCGGAAGCACGGAAGATCTAATAACTCACAATTTGCGACATTGTGATTTACTCTGGTTTGTGGAGATCTACTGAGAAACTTCCTATTCGATAAAGGATAGAAGGTATAATGTTAAGTAATTTATTTTTTTGTACAAAATCTTCCTGCCATATTTAATACATGGAAATTTAAATAATTTCCCTGTACTGAGATTATTTTGTCCTGAATTACCCTTTCTTCCACTTTTTCTGAGTGTTAGTTTATGAATAACCAGTAACAAAATTTCTGGTTGGTCTTTCAGTTTAGGATTTTTTTCCTTACTTGACATCAGAACCACAATAATTACAGAACTTCTATGCATCCAAGCACTAGTACATTATTTTTGTCTTAAACTATCAAATCTACAGTTTCACGTTTAGAAGTGACATAGCTGCAATTAAAATTAATCGGATATATTCTTTATTTCTTTATTTCCAACGGGATAAACCCTGTTATAGAAAATACACAATAGTGTAATAGAAATATTAAACAACGACAAATATATAATAATAATAAAAAGCATCTAATATCAATTGGCATAACTGGATAAAATATAAGGTTGTAAACATAAAAAATATATAAAACTCAGAACATTCAATGGAAGTCATATATATAGTGAATATCTCTTTTTCCACTCAATATCATTATTATCTGCTTCCTCTTGGCAGAACAAAAATTCCATAATTTTATAAATGATGTAGATTCCTTATAAACACTAGTCTAGTTATAGTAAAGAAATTCAAGGTGACGTGGACCGGCGCCGACCCGGAATTCTGCCAACCACCCATTTTTGGAGAAAAATAAAAAATATTACAACTCGGAACAGAGCCAACTAGGAAAACTGACCACCCGGATTTGCGCCAACCTGGAACATCGCCAACTTCACCAAAATTCGTGAGTCGGCAGTATTCCGGGTTGGTGCCGTTCGATAGCACCGAAATTCAAGTGATCGCAACGTATTTTTCAACCGTATACATCCATTCTCTAATTTCCAAACTCTCTGGATTATTTCACACAAAACATATTCCCAAAAGAGAAATCTATCATTGTCTCCTATTATAAAATAGTTGAATTGAAAGGAATTTTGAAAGAAGGCATTGTCATTATCTGAAGTTAATGAAGAAGTAAATAAGAGCGATATTGTTTAAGATAAAAGCTTTGGTATCCTATCGCTCTCTAAATCTACTCTAGTCTTTGTAGTAATAATAGCTTGAACTCTATAAATAACGCATCAGCATGAGAAAGGCCTATTCCACGTGGCGTCTTTGATGAGTATGTAGTATAGACTTTTTGTTGAGCGTTTCTGTAAGCTCTTGTAATAATTGCTTCCTTTATTGTGGATTGTCTGTAACCACCAAAGACTCTTTGTGTATATATACTCTTCCATTTGCACAATTACTTTGAGAGATGAGAAAGATGAACTTAAGATTATTTTTTCGCAAACTCTCTGGGCTTAAAGTCTTAATTTAGATGAGCGTAGTGCATGATTAAGTGAGGAATTTATTAATCTGGATGAATATGAAAGTCATAGAGGATGTAGCTGTGGTTCTTTGTTTCGAAGAAAGAACGTTGGAGATGAAAATTTTATTTCGTGGATTTGTAAAATCCCAGAGGTGCTAACTTAAGCTTTCAAAAGTAAAAGGAAAGACGTTAAATGTTTTACTTATTAATGGTCTGTTTTAATGTTTTCAAAGCTAGTTGTTACTTTTTGGTTGTTTATCTGAAGAGCACTTTTGCTCTTCAGTTAGTAGTTTGCTTCCTTAATGGATTACAATACCATTGACGCTTTCTGGTTGCGGAATTTACTTAGTAATTAGATTGATCTGAACAACGTAAGTAAGGCTATAAATCTCCATAGCGCAGAACATTTTTCTCTAATCTAGTAATTCACTAATAAAAAGTTAAGTAATTCAATATTTTATTCATTTATATAATTTATTTTTCTATAAGCTGATACTTTCATACAATTTCGTGAACTTCAACTTATCATCTGGGTTGATGATGCATGCTTTCATTTGTTTTTAACCCAGGTTTGGTCTCTAGACAACAATAAAATGAAAAAATCGATTGATTTTTGTTTATTTCGAAATTTAAAGATAAACTTACATGTAATGTAATTTTTAAATGAAAAAGGTCTCTCTTCCGGTTAACATTAACGTTGTTGATAATCTACTGTAACGGGTTTCAAAACGGGTGTACGTGAAGTCCAGGCAAACTGGCAACAATGTATGAATTAAGCTGATTTTTTTTTTTGTGAATCGCCAACAACATTTACTATAACATATAGTGAACTTCATTAAAATCTCACGAATACTTTTTGAAATATGGAAGAATTGCACTTACTGTCGGTACAACCCTTTTATGTACATTAAAAAAAGAAATGTAGATACTGCAACAAAATACTATGATACCGTTTTACCAACGTAATCTTCTTATTTTTTCACGTATTAAATGATACCGCCAAAAGCAGTTACACACACAATATATAATGTTATTAAAGTTATTTTGTGGAAGATATCGCTATTTTTCTACGTTTTGCGTGTCATAAATATTATCTTGAATGATTGTGATATTCTTTTCTTGGAAATAATGGTGCCAGTACTAGATATTTAAAATCAAGCTTCTTTACTTAACTCTCCGTAAACTTTATCGATAGTTTATACCTCATAAAATCAATCACTAAGCCACTTAAATTAGTGATGGCTTGGAATAACTTCAAAGTAATTGATATTCATTATCGTCTCTATATCTACTGAACTTGGTATACCTTAAACCATACCATTTAGTAAATCTGCTGGGTAGTGCCAATAAACCGCTGAAAGATTGATCATCTTGACATTTCCTTCCGAACTTATGAAGTTTAAAGGAAGCACAAAGTATATATTATATGATCTGGTTTGTCTTATTACTAGGTGTCACAAAAGCATCAGTCTTCCTTTATTTTGTTTCAAGTAGAAAATACGTTCACCTAGAAAGTATAAGTTCACTCTTGACTTTGAATATTAGTTATCTTTATTATCCTTGTCATCCATTAATTTTCTCTTCTTGGTTTTGCGACATTTTGACATATCTTTTGACAAGGAAAGTTTTTTCCTTAAAAAAGTAGGTTGTACTTTTTGTGCAATCTGCCCTTGCCCGGAAGCACGGAAGATCTAATAACTCACAATTTGCGACATTGTGATTTACTCTGGTTTGTGGAGATCTACTGAGAAACTTCCTATTCGATAAAGGATAGAAGGTATAATGATCGTCTTCTTGGAAGGTAATAGAGGATATAGATTAGGGTATAAAAGGTATAGGATCATCTAAAAGGAGGAGGAAATGAATGGTGAAAGAAATCAGTTTAGTTACAAATTAGTTACTACATTCGTTTTAGAGATTGGTGTACAATCATTTCAGTTTGTGTTTATGATGGTATATTATGTATACTATAACTAATGAGAAATAACATTAATCTATTTGAAAATATACAGGCAGAACGAGGAGTTGCCTAATAAGGAAAGTGGATTATAATTCGTGTGAAACGGACAATAGTGATAATTTTCTAAAACTTTATATATATGTGAAATGTTTATTGACACAGGGTTTGACATTATATATATCCAGATGACTCAGTATAGCAATTAAGATTTATAACGTATTAGAAAATTGAGTTTGAATGATGTGGATCAGATCTTCTTATCCTGTTGGTATAGGGCTGTGCAGAAAAAATCTGATGGGGACACCATATTGAATACTGTCACGGTACCTTCAACTTTAAACTATCCAAAGAGGCCGACAATAGAATTTATTGTTTTATAAACTGAAACAATATATATCTATTTAACAGATCCTTCATTTAAAACCTAAAAACACCGGATAATCAAAATAATTGTTAATTAAGGAAAATATGCATTTTTGCTATTTTCAATTGTGAATTTCTCGAAATATTTTCACTTCACATAACGCCTGATAATCAATCTTGTGCAAAATAACTTGAAAATAAATAATTATGAGTAAATAACACATTTTGCCCTACCCCTTCCCATGTTAAGGTATAGGTTCTTGTGTAATGACGGCCTCCATAAGACGTAAATGCACAGCTTTATCATATGGCCCGCGGTAGCGGGCCATATAGTATGCTTTACCTAGAAATTAACACAGGAAAAAATGACATATGCACGTCTTCAGAACTCCTAGCCCATATGATGGAATTAATTTCCAAATCTGTTTTTACATGAAGACTGGTTGTGTGTTTCAGTGTACCAAATCACAAAATTAAACATCAAGTATATTTGTAGAAAAAGCCATTTCTATTTCCGTAAAATTCATTTCGTTCTTGTTGTTGGTGTTGTTGTTGGGGCGACCTCCGAAAACTCCCTCAATTTTAAAGATTTTCCAATGAAATTTGCCACAAATATAGCTTAGCACAATTGATTAAGATGAGTGTTTTTCTTTTTTCTTTTTTTCAAATTTTTAAACATTTTTTTTTATTATTTTCATTTTTTTCATTTGATAATACTTAACTTTTGAATGAAAAAGTGCATCCTGCTTGTACATTATGTTTTCCTTAAATTAAATGTTTTATTTGTTCATACATGTGTTTATTAATAAAAATATATTTCTACATTTTATTGTATATTTAACATCCATATCGAACATTTTTTTAGATTACTCACCTTCAAATATACAATATAACGTTATTGACCATCTAACTTTGGTGGTGTTTTTATTATTTAATTTCATTACTTTTACTGGACAACATTGTAACAAAGTTATTTCAGCCTTAATTTTACAATAATAAAAATTTGCCACTGCAATAATTTTATTCGTATAATTTTATAATAAAATTTTTTCTTCTTCTGTTAAGAATATTACTTGCTGTTAGATATTTAAGTTAAATCCAATGGTTCATATCCATTCTTCGTATATTAAAGTGATGTTTCACTATTAAAGAGTGTGGTTCATTTCTATTAAGTACTTGGTCTTCTGTCCAATATTTCAATAACCACTAAGATATAATTATAAAGTGAGGGTGTGAGGCCACAGTCTGATACAATATTTTGTGATTTACTTTTCAGATTAACAGTTGGTTCTTTACCAGGGCCGTCGCTACAGGTGGGCCCAGGCCCACCCAAATTAAATAATATAAAACTTTTAAAAATACATGAATTCAAAGCTGAAGTAATTCACTCATTCACATTTCTAAAACAATTTTATCTCAATAACATGTTGAGAGAATCATTTCAAAAATATTGTATTTGCCAGTAAGCAGTGCTTTATTTGCTCATTGTTAATTAAAAATCCTCAGAGTTACTGACAATATTTCGACAGATTTTAAAATACAGCTAGCTAATCTATACTCATAAATAAATTATGAAAAATAAAGGAAAAATGTTAAAAAAAATCGAAATTTCACAATGTTGAATGTTCTATTACAAAATACTTGAGATTTTGACATGTTTACTTTAAAAATGTTAAAAAGAGATAATCTTTGAGTCAAAATCTGAAAAATTGCGTTCGGCTTCGCTCTCTAAAAAATTGTTGTTAAATTACTTTGTCAAAAATACTGTTATTATCGTACGTCAAATGAAAAAAAAATAATCTTAAAAAATATACATTATTAGCGTTTTATTGCAAAGGTAAAGTACAAAAATTGTGAAAATTATAGTGCCCACCCTTTTTAAGGCGGTCTGGGCCACTGCCCACCCAAACGAAAATGTCTGGCTACGGCCTTGTTCTTTACAGGGCCGTAGTTACGGTTGGGGTGGGCACAAGCCCGACGAAATGAAATTACGGAAAAAGCTGTAGTAAGATACTCAAGCTCAGTTACCAAATTAATATTTCGTAATCATTATTTTTTTTTCATTTAAATTAACAGTTTTATTTAATTCATTTTCTTTTTTTCTTGTATTTAAAGCTCAAGATGAAACCGCTTGTCTCTTTTTCACAAATTCATCTATTAAGAACTAATAATAAGCGTTGATTTTTAAAGAATCATTCGTTTTAGTTTTCTTTTATTAAAATATAAAGAAAAGTAAGGAAATATTCAAATTCTAAACTAAAACTTTTCAAATAAAAAACTAACATTTTAATATCGATGAGTGTGGTTAAGAAAATTCATTATGCTGTGAAAAATAAAAACTTCAAGTTGTTGTCTTTGTGTCGGAAATCGGAAAAATTTCGCGCTCGGGCTTCGCCCTCACACCAGATCTAGTTCTAATGTTTTTCACTTAAAACTTTGATTCTATGGTGTAAATCTAATAGAGTGAATACTGGCTAAGGTAATATAAGTTTAGTAAACCTACTGTTTGGCCTAAAAAAGGAAATACAAAAGTAGTGTTCCTACGATATCGATATATCGTATCGACAGCCAAATATCGATATCGACATTTCAAATATCGTTATCGAAAAGTCAAATATCGTTATCGAAAAGTCAAATATCGTATCGAATATCGAAACGATTATATCGATATCGTAGGAACACTAAGTCCATCAAATATGGGATTTTATTATCTTTACTCCACAAAGATTCCTGTGATTTCTTATAATTCCTTTGATTCCATTGAAATTCCAATGATTCGCATCACTACAAAATTCACTCTGATTCCAAGAACCACCAAAAAATTGTACACTCCCCTCGGACCACCTTACAAGGGGGGAGAGGAGCAGGCGAAAATAGTGTAGATTGCATATACTTCGCTTGCATGATAATTTATGAAGATTATAACGTTACTTTGAAACTTGATTTATGTTACGAAGCTGGACGGGATGTTGTAAGTAATTAATTTATGCATTTCTGATATCTTACCAAAATTGAAATAAAGTTCGTTTAGTGACCTGTGGTTTTTGGTAATTGAGTTGTTGGTTAAGTGAATGGGGTTTCATTGATTTTTTTGTGGACGATCTTTAGTGAAAGATTAGTTTTTTTTGTACACTTAATGACTTAACCTAACCTGAGATGTTGTTTTAGATATGAAATAATCTGAAGTCTGTAGTATGCATTTTATTCAATTTAGTACAGCCGAAAGTACAGAGGCACAGCAAAATAAATTTATACTTTCACAAAAAAGTATGAAATTTGGTGTGATGAAAATTATGTATACTCCAAGAATCATATGAAAATATTAATGCACTTCGAAATTTAATCAGGAACCTAATAATCCACGATGGCGACTTCAAAATCCAAAATCTTAACTCGTGCTGGCAAGCGATTATTCTTATAGATATTTCGAAGATGTTAACTTTTAATACTCGTATAAGGTGATCGCAGACCCCAATTTGTGGGTATCAAAGTTTTTTTTTAAACCTAAAGTTGAGCCTATATAAATTCCTCTAAAATTATAAGTGTGGCTTTTTATATTTGATATTAACATCTTTAATATTGTGAGATGTGCATGTTTTTGACATTCATACCGTAACCGGATCGGTAAGGAAAAGGTAAACAATATACTTTATGGTCATGGATGTAAGGGGTTTCTGTTTCCTTAACCCGGCAGCTCAGAAATTGAAGATAGTGTGGTCAGCACCAAGATCCGGTCGGTCCTAATCCAAATAAAGGTTTTCACCCCCTATATCAATAATTTATATGAGGCTGTCATGTTGGAGGTTTATAAGAACCTACATAATTTGGCGTCGTCCGAGAATCAAACCTGGAACCTCCTGCGCCCTCTGACACCACGATGCCCAACCACCAGACCAATGCGACAGCTCAGAGCAATACTTACACTTTTTTTTATTTAATTTTCATGACTATCTTGTAATGATACTCTGTTTTATTGTACTATCCATACATCTTAGATGTCATCATTAATACGAAAATAAGGTAAATAATCTCCTCAGAAATTTCTCACAAGATCTGTTGAAAAGGAATGTCCGAGATGTCGCAAGGTTATTATCATTAAATCTTCTTCAAAATATTTATTATTATTTCAACAATAAGGAAATATTCTTCTAAAGAATGTGTTATATTATTGCTTAAGATCGTAAAATATCTTCTTCGTATCTTCTTTTTTTCTCACATAATTGTTTGTGTGGCTTTTATAATCAATCACGAGAATTTATGTTGTTTTTGTTAAATTATGACAGAAATATTATTTGATTATGTAAACAAAATCCAAAAATGATTTCATTGACTGAGTGGGAGGTTAAGAACTTAGGATAGATAAAAATTGTAAATGAATGTCATGTAATATGGACTTTCTATTCATGATAATAAGATCTACAATATTGAAGAAAGGAAATGATGGCGATTTTTTCCATGATGCTCTGAAAGCAGTTTTTCATTTGTGCTGGATATCAAATGTACTAAACCAGCATCTTTGGTTGGATCGGCGGTTGTCACCTCTCGATCTTGTTCATTGTAAAAGATTGACTCATCCGGATTCCGAGACTAGACAACCGAAACAATTTCTCGATCTCTGAGGTTTCACTAAAATCACCACGTGAAATATTAAAACACATCCAGTTATGAGAAGGAGCGATCAATTTAAATCAAAACTATTCTTACAGTATACAGTAGGTTTATAGGAGCATAAAAACACAATATATTATGGATTCCTATAACACTGGGATTTCAGTATATTTGGCAAAATATATAATAAACCTATATACAAAAATGTTTCATTACACAAAAATGGAATAAAATAATTTATAAATTTAACACTTTGCTTACATCGTCGTTTCAGGCTGGTTTCTCCGATTCCCCCACCAAGTTTTAAAATATGTACATTTTTTAAGTGAATTTTTTGAGAATTTGATTAATTGTTAAAGTTTTAAATTGTATTATTAGCACAGCTTGTAAATGTCTTTTGCTAATTTCATTTGAAATATCATAATGAAAATATAAATAATTATATTATATATTATGCTGTAAGTTATAATTTTCTGAAAAATATATTTCATAATTTAATTTAAGGATACTAAATTTTCAGAGGACTGCAACATCTCTTAGAAACTCCGAGTAAAAAATAAACTTTCTTCTGAATAGTATTCAAAATTCTTACATAATAATAGGAAA
>JAQIWE010002497.1:0-13134 GCA_034698565.1 Campodea plusiochaeta | reverse complement strand
CATAGCAACCCTGCAATAGGTAATCTCTAATTCTCTATATATGTCATTCTATAAGCATGTATATAGGCTATAGCAATTGCACCATTATCTTGTGCTTTTTAACTTTGGCATGGCTAAGCTGAATGGTATTGATAATGTCATACTTATATAAATTTAACTTTTATGATGTGGACAATTTGACAAATATCTATATAAGCACTGGAAAATTCGTGAGAAACGGATATAAGAATTTTAACTAATCATGGTATTCATTTAAATGAAGTTGAATGAAATCTGACGCCTATCATAGTTATTTTGGAGGTTTAGAGAAGTGTATAGTGTGTGATACTAATATGGCTCGAACACTACACCAATTCCGTAAAGACTAAACTAAATGAACTGCTTTCTGTTGAATAATCATCAAGTAAAAAGAGATAGTACTATCCCATCGTAAGTAATAACATTCACGAGTTTTCTGTTTACTTCGTAAGTATCTTTAAGAAAAATTGCTCTTAAACATGCAAAGGTAATGTTTCTCAACCTTTTTTTACACAAGTGACACACTTACAGTATATATGCGACATTTCAAGGATTGCACGACACATTCAAGGAAACTCAATTCTACGAAAACTTGAAACAAATATTCTTTTTCTTCACTGTAATTCGCAATAAAGATTGAAAGTATGTTTTTGAATTTGGATGAAAAATTTCATCGCTTCAAACAATATACCGAAGATGATAAGGTTTCATCTGCATCCATTAAAGTAATGTAATTGCATTTCTTTACAGTGTAAACTATAATTATGTGATGGTTCAGAATATTCTATTTATGTATGATACGATCGGTAAATCTGAATATTTTTCATTTGTTGCTTAGATGGTTATTAGCGCGGTGATACAAGCAATATTTGATCTTGAATTTATATTATTTTTAATAGTACCATATTCTTAGTGTTACGTAAGAATATAAGAGTAAAAACTTGATCGTATATAATTGATAATATAATTATTATTTTTAAACTTTAATTTTCAAAATAATATACCAAAATTGATTAAAATTGTAAAATGATACACTGAAAAGAAAGTCAACCCCAACCGCCGCTGCTTTCTATGTTCACATCAAAACATTTACTTTTTTAAAAAAAGAAACCATTTCTAAAAATAATTAATTTGTGGGATGTGAAGATTTCCATTCCTTTAAAACATTCAGTAAAAGCACTTTTAAACCTGTCAACCTTAAAACACTCTTTAAAAGACATGCTTGTATGTCATATTTTATTCAAACACATTTTTAAAAATTAATGGACGCAATGAAATAAAAGCAACTTCATAAAGAAAAGCTTTTCGGAGCCACAAAGCCACATTTTTTTTATAAAATACAAGAAAAAAAAACAATACTATATGAACGGGTGGAAAAACAGCAACAGTAATAAAAAGAGATATGACTACAAGGAAAATGAAGACTTTTTCAACGCGTTATGAGCATCAAGTAGAAGAAGGGTCTGCTATCTTTATTTTCTTTCACCGACTTTCTTTCTCTATAAAGTACGATTTAGACATAAAAAGTGGTTGTTGTCACTTGAGAGAGGAAAACTGAACACGATCGAGAAAAATATCTCCTCATTTTCACACCAAAGTATGTACAATATACTGATTTACGAGTAATATTATAATAGTACGTCTATTTTGGTACTCATTGCTTCTGGTACATTTAAATCTGTAAATGCTTGTAAACAATTCGTTTGTTACATAATGTACTGAATTTATTTAATTCCATCAAGATATGAGATATTACGACGGTACGGCACCAAAAAGGTTTTATTTGGTTCAGATAATCATAGTCATAATCTTTTATCATATTACACCTCGTCGGTGTATTTTGAACTAAGCAGTAAAAGAATAAAACATATTTCAAGCCAATGATTTTTTTCATTATTAATTGCTTTGTTGAATCTTTATAAGAGTATATTTAAATTTTAAAACAATTTTTAGTTTATACTTCCTGGTAAACGAAGGGCCTTTATACTACCTTAAATATTATATTATTTAATGGATAATGATTTTATTTATCAAAGCAAAAACTATTCACAACATTCAGCAGAACTTAATCTGAAATAAATAAAAATATTGGTAGTAATGGAATTAATTAATTATGCTGATGTCATTAGTATAGGAAGAAATCGTCAAGCTGTAAATTACAAATGATGACCTTCTGTCTGTATTATTTTAACAAACTGTCAGAGTAGCAACTACAGTATATTGTCAATCCAATTTTATTCCAAGACTCAATTCTACTGCAGAGTAAGTACAGACTGCTTCTAATATAAAATATATTGTAAACAGAATAATAGGTCAAAAGTTTCGCAGTGCAGATAAACTTCTTTTTAATATATCTTTTACAAAATTCCAATCCAAGCATGACAATCACGACTATCTAAACACAATTTGATGCAAAAGAAATATGTTCTTTTGTTCAACATTTTGCTTTCATGGTTTGTTCTGAATCTTTTATCAAGAGTACAAAAGCAGTAGGCTGTTTTCTTTACGGTGTAATGTAATTTTAAAAACTGGGTCATCTTTACGAAACTATATGAATAAATTGTATTGAGAAAAGTTGAAGAGTTTCTCTACTGTTTTCATCCATGCCTCACTTCTCTTAACTCGCTGGTACAGTACGAAGACAACTTCTACAAACAATTTGTAAAGCTTAGAATAACACACAATTAGAATTTTCACACAAAAAGATGTAGCCCAACTTTTATATATACGTAATTACCAGAGTGTAGAACAAAGTTGCTAATTTCTAACTAAAGAAGATATTTTACGAAATAATGCCTTTGAGGTACAATTGTTTCTGAAAATAGAATTGTGTGTATAATCAAGAGCGAAATTAAAGAACTTTCTCCTAGTCTATGTCTAGTCTGTACTGTGTAAAGTACAGTTTTTGGGATTATCCCACAATGAATTTAACTTTGTAGGTTTACACTTAAGACACAGACCACTTCAAACTATTTCACATCATTTCATGTTAAATCTGACCATGCAGGTTAATAACAAAATTTGACTGTTTTCTATTGTTAATTTTTATCGTTAGTGTTCGTGCAAGTATATACTTTAAAATTACTTTAGTTGGAAGAGGATGGTCAATCAGAAGCTTATGGCTTTGATATACAGGTCAATAGGTTATACTAACAAAATTCAATGCTGCAGTATAACAGTAACACATCGGTTTAAAAATAGAAATATTTGACATGAAAAAATTGTAACATATGAATGAAATACATTATAAGACTCAAAACAGGTAAGTTTATTTACAAAAAATTCAACCCCATAAATGAGAACTTTCGAGAATTTTAGATTCCCTGCACATCGAGATCGAAACCAATTTTATGTTGTCTCATTTAAATTAGTGAAACCATAAGATTTTCGAAGACACAAATGATGCGATTACGACCATCTATGCGAATATACAATGTCTCCTTTCTTTGAACAGAAAGAAACTCTTCAGTAATAATAATTACATTGTAGATTCTCAATAAGTTTTCAGTGGTGCTCTAACTATTCACATAGATAGATTATACACATTACTTCTCATAGTTAATTTAAAGTTATTCTTAAAATCAGTTTAATTCCACACCTATAAAACAGGATCACAGGTCCATTTAATGAAAGTGGTTTTGGACATGGAAAAATCGAACCATGATCATGATAACATTTTCCATTTCGTGTCGACAATGATTTAACGAAAGACCACTTCTACTTTCCATTAAAAGACCTGATGGTATCACTAGCATTATTATTCATTTACAAAGAATAGGGAAAGGTCATTCAATTATTTCTGGATTGCAGAGAGTAAATTTAGTTCAATTCATTAAGTGAATGTATAATTCGGACTTTGTTTTATTCTCTCCTTGCAAGTACTGAAGTAAAATATTCCCAGATAAAGGTAATAACAGGTAAAAGAACTTCCATTAGTCTATTATTATGAATGGAGACACAACATTTCGAGGAACAAGATTTTACTGAAATTATCGACAAGTGAAAACGGATTTGTATACTAGAACTGCTTGTTACTGACGTAGTTCTCCGATTACTACAAAAAGGTTCTGTCATCAGATTCAATAATAAAAATGAGTAACTCCACCAATACAATAGTATTTGCACTATGTAACTAACAATATGCCCAACTATTCTACAATTAACTTTTAAGACAACTGTAATTTGAGAAAAATCAAATATAAAGTGCAGGTGATCTGCATACAGGGCACTAATGGATGTTTAGTTTCGACAATATACTTTATATCTTCACTAGTATTATAAAGTGTACTTGTTTCAATGAGACGTTGAAAGTATAACTCTCCAAAGTAAATAGTTGGAATATGCTGCCAATTATTATGAACTTTTAGTTAAGTATTTAATAATTTTCTTTCATGTAAGTTATTACAGTAAAGTAGTTCAGTTTAGTTCGACGAAGTCATTAAGAGCCATCATTTTTATATGCACTTTTTATTGTAGAAGATGGATTTACCGATTTACAGAAACTTTCAAACTTAACGTTCCAAGAACATTGTTATTAGAGCCACCAAATTTCCAAGAAAACGATACAGTCACTTTCAAACTTCGAAGAATAGCATCATGATGCATATATATTTGGTCCAATTAAAATCTCTGTTTCATTCCGGAACAAGTAACAAACTGAATACGTGAACTCTAACATATTTCGAAATGATACACCCACTTCAGATATTAAGTGATAAAATTATAATTAGTTTATAACCTCCCATTATCAAACGAACAAAAGAGAAGCAACACATTTTTAATTAGTTTTCCCTTCATTAAATATATATAATTTCTATCATAATTTGATATCATAACAGCTACAGTAGGTTTGAAAACTGTAGTAGAGTTCTTGAATGCACTGTGAATCAGAGTCTATTACGTTACACTGCACAAGTGCACACTGGCTGAAAATCAATAGGGATTTACCGATTCCAAATAATTCCTAGAAAGGCTTTCAAAGTATTGACACAATTTATTGCCAAAAGGAATGTCTGCCAACAAATATTTATACCATCAAACTAAAGCAAAAGCAATAACTAACGTGGATTTAAGGTGTAATAGAAAAAAAAACTCTCTGGAAGCATACGGCAAATGTGCAATTTCCCTTCTTCTTTGTCACAGTACACTACTGTTTACGATTAACGTTTGATGTGCGTTTTCCTGTATTTAAGTAATGGATAACTTTCCGTCGTAACGACAACAAACTTTATATTCCAAGCGGTTTATTCTAATTCGAGATGTCTTCTAAATCTCACGTATACTCCATACATATGAGAACGAAAAAAAAGAACGAAAGACTAAATCCATTATGGTGAACAAACACAAGTGGCGATATATGTACTGTATAGTAGTAGTACGCTTCTTCTTTCTTTTGCAAATGACTAAAAGTATACAGAAAGGATTTTGTTACGATTTATTGACAGTATGAAGCACGCTGCCATGTACTATCTTTCTACAGTGTCTCTACGCCTCATTTACTCCTATGGTACAGAGATAGGAAAAAAGAAACTCTTATATTTCTCTAGAGACTAACGGATTGTGGGAAATAAACATTCTTTTTGCTTTCATCTCCATTTTGCCGATTGCGAAGCCTTGACAAGAATTCTGACAAACACACCTGCTACACATTTCAAGTAAAAAATATTTCCTTTTTTAAGCACGTTTGCTAGAAGGTATATAAAAGTGAATATTAGATTTGCTGTTAAGACTATGTTTGCTCGTATGTAAGAACTTCGAGTATAGATTTAACCGATCAGATTAAATTTTGGTACAGTATTGAGATCTTAAAAAAATTGAACAATATCTTTTTTTTAATTCGAACTTTTAATAAGCTTATATTAACAATTTTCAAAGTACTTGCCTGAAACCTTAGTTGCTGATAAGCGCCGAGAACGAGGATGCTCAGGAGTTCAAGTACCACTGAACTCCTGAAACCTGAACATTCTTCAAACAAAATTAATGCTTATGAAATGTGTTAATTTGTAAATCGTAAATGCAATATTTCGAATTCACATTAGACTGTTTTATATTATATGGTATATATACGTACGTTAGAATTGGTAAATTCCAAAATTGAGTAATAAGTTTAGTTCAAACAAAAACATAACAATAGAACTTTTAACAAATTGTTTTAAATACTGTATATTCATCAAATTCCATGTGATTCAGTGATAAGAAACATTGGGCAACTTCCCTTGTCTATATTTCATGTTTCTACTAGGCTGCTTTTAACCTCATTGAGGTGTTTAGCTGCCAACAAATATTATAATATTAGAGGCACAGGAAAGCAACTTGCTAACTGAAAAATCAATTACATGATCAATCTCATAATACTACTGAAAGTATCCTATTCTATGTTATCTTATTATAATTAAAATATTAGAATGAAATATTAATCTTAATTCAAAATTACGGAATGGTTCATGTGAAATTAACAGATAATATATATAAAGCAATAATATCTAATTAGTAACACATTTAAATATTACTGTAAATCTGTTATTACAATAGACTAGTAGCAGAGGCACCTATTGGTAGCAAAGTAAATTAACTACGAATTTACTTCGCTGTCAATGCAGTAGCTGACATTGCTACCGGAATCTAAACAGAACTTTGTTAACTTGTTACCATTTGACACATTTTAAATACTTACAGAGCAGTATTTTGCGTTCTTGTTTGCTTCGATTCAGGGACGGTATTTCAAATTTTGTCAAGGAGAGGGCCCAGATAGAAAATAAACGGAAATATTATTATAATAAGGGCGTATCCCGACTCCGAATTTTTCTCATTTTTCAGTGACAAAATCGCCAACTTTAATCAATTTTTGCAAAACAAACCATTTTTAAATAAACATTTTAAAATAATTTTATTATTATTATTATTATTATTATTCAAAAGCCAAACCACAGAAGGGGGTGCCTCCCCCCCCTCCCAAAATGACGCCTCTGCTACCATTATAATATTTAATAATTAATTCTTTAATTTTGTGGTCAAGAATAAATTATATTCAAAATTTACATATTATTATTATTAAACGCGTCTAAGGATCATTTCCCAGTGGGTGCTCTAAATTATTATCAATATACTAAACCTGTAAGAAATGCAGTAATTGTAATATATGTCATTATAATGTGATAAGTATAAGGAAAATATTGACAGGGCATTTTGAGTATTATTTATATTAATAACGCAGCCCGAGATTCACTATAATATCATTATGGTAATAGTTGTTACTGCATTATCATTATTTTCCCAAAATAAATTAATATGTATATATATTCCATTCTTTAAAAATGAAATTTCATTTCCAGAATTTCAACTTTTATTGTTTTCCGAAATTGGTTGGAGAGATGAAAAAATTATTTGAATTCTGGGAAAAAGATAAAACAAGCAGAGAATTTATTACAAAAAATGTATCTGAAAATATTTTAAAACAAACAATTTTTTGTTCAGTTGTGATAAATGTAGAATGTAGAAAATATCTTCATTGGAACTGTTAAATTTATCCTTACTGCTTTAAAAATTTTTAAAATTACATATGATCAACACATCATATTTTTTGTCATTGTTAAAATCATTACGTTCGCAGCACCTATTCGCATTGCAAAGCATAATTATTTCATTATCTGTAAATTCTACAAACTAAGTTATTTATTACAATAATGAAAATGCAACTATACCATTCCATACTAAAACATCAGAGCCATCGTCACTCTCACGAGGCACAAACGATTTCCACTGATCTCTAAATTTATATTTAAAAACACTCTACTATCACTCTAATAGACAGCAAGATACTTTGAAAAAGTAATTTCAGTAAAATAAATCTACAATTCTACACTCTGTAAGTGAAATCTGTGAAATAGTTACACTAATGCGTGATGAAAACTCTGTGCAATGTGCTTTTGTGTGCTTTGAAATGGGAATATTTCTATAAAGCTTGACAGTTTATAGAATGAAATTGATTTGAATATGAAAAAGTTGCAGACAAATAAATTCAGAAAATAATTTAAATAAGCGTATAAAGAAACAATTTTCCTAAAATAAAAAAAAATAAAAAATATTTCACTGAATTGTTAACTGAAGAAATGAAAACAGAAAAGTAGAAGCAATAATTCAATATCAATACCGTATTTAAAAATGCATTTCGTGAATCTTTCATAAAAATCATGTATAAATTCTTATATAAACTTTACTGTTTAGGAAAGGGGGTTATATTATTAACCCTAGAACACTCTCCTATTAAAATCCTGATATCCATTTCGCAAAATTATATGTCCAGTTGTTTCCTTTGGAATATGTAAAATAATAACAAGTATATTTCCTGCTCTGTAATCTTCTTAGATGATCTGTAATATTCTCAATCAAAACAGTGAATTTTGCATAACTATATAGTGAACGTTCAGTATATTGGATTCTGTTGAATGCACTTCGTTTTTATATAAGTTGCATTTTTCCTTGTTAGGTAAAAACAGTCCTTTTTAGAGACGGCGCAGAAAGCATCTATTGTTCTCGGTATGTCCGTCCGTCCGTCTGTCGCGAGAAACAGCTCCTAACAGGCTAGAGATAGGTATAGTGAAGTATATACTTATTCGAAGCGCGGTTTTATCCTGATACCAAAAATGATTCCAGGAATACTGAGTCTATAAATCCAATAACGACTACAGACAGGTATATGGAAGTATATACCAAAAATTTTAGAAAAATAATTCAAGCTCAAAGATTATGTGCTGAAGACATTCGTAATTGTACTCTCATGATGCAAATGCAACTGAATCTACAAAAAACAAAACACCAATATCAAAGCTTTGGATTATCAAATAATGATCAACTTGTTACGAGTACAAATATTTAACTATATATTTTTATTAATGTCTCTTATGTATCTATAATATATTTAGACTTTCATGAATTTAAATTACCGAAATAATTTCGAAATACAGTGGAATAATATTAAATGAATGCAATGTATTTCCTTGCAAATATTCTAACTCGCGTAACCTAATTTTATATTGTATGGTTTGTTCAGTACTCTTTTCAAGCTGTAATCACACCCACGCAGGCAAACTGTTCGACCATGATAATATTACCAACGACACTTCATTACTACTGTAGTTGGTAGGGACACATTTTTATATTCATGTGATGACACATGACAGACCCCCTTGGAATTTGAACAAACTGAAATTTAACAGAATTGAGCAACCAAACATGGATGGGTTGTTGAGGCTATTACAAAGATTTGCCATAGACTTAATCCATTCTGACTGATCTAACCCAGTCTGACCATCTTCGGAATAGGAATTCTCAACTAACTTAAGCTTTTTTTTGTCACATCCTTTATTCGATATCATGTAACACCACTCTTTTCTTTTTCATATTCCCTTTAAGGAAATTAGACTCGGAGGAAAGTATAAATTGTACAAGAAAAGAATTCCACATTGGTGAATATGTAAAATACGTGAAAAGATAGTGAGTGGGTTCTTTTCTATGCAGTATTTTAGTATTCTCATTTCACAGCAGTGTTTCCACTTGGAGCAAAAAGGAGTATTAATTTTGAGGCAAAGTGCCAAATGAAGCGTGGGAAAAGTAGAGTGAGAGGTAGTGGATGCAGAATGAACTCAAGGACTATCCCTACCGTACCAGCTGGACACAAATTACCCCTTCATTTCTCTCCTTTCGCCCCTTCAATTGGTGAGAATATTCATGGAATACTTAATGACTTAATTTTAACACAACCGTACTCTGGATGTTGATGTGGTGAATGCAGAGGTGATGATATCTCTACAGACAGTTTTGGTTGTGGGTAGTACACCAATTCTCACAATATTGAAGCTCGAAAGAAAGAATAGTTCTTGGAAAATTTGACTCGATAAGTGCGTTTTCGAAATATAATTCAATTTTGTGTCATTTGAGAATCATAAAATGGAAATTTGCGATACTTTTGAAAAGAATAATAATAAAAAACTTGTTCAAGGAATATGAACTTTTCTCCGTACCGATGTCTCGATAAACTACAAAGTAAATTTATGAGTTCAGTTTCATGTAGTTGGAGAACTATATAGTATACGTTTCCATACGAATTAAGACGTTGAATTAAAAACACCTCTATTTACAGGTTTGACAAAATAAAATCACATTATTTTTAATGCCATTTTTTTTCCATGAATTCTGAGTGAAAGGAGATCATCCCATAACACCCAGAATCATTTAATTAACTTTAATAACTGATTTCTCATCAGGAGCTGCTCAGAAAATAATAATGACTTGAAATAATAATAATAAACGTTGTTAGAAATTTTTATCAATCAAACGGAAATTGAATATATTTGCTTTTTAATTCAAATATCTTTAATATGAGTAAATGACGTTCAAAAATGGGTATTTTTAAGTCCCCCTTCCATATCCAAATTATTAAACCTGTATTTTTTTCCCAGCGGGAAGCCATCTTCTCCAACACACATATCCCGTTTTACTTTCTTTGTCCTCTATTGTGTTCGCTTTCCCTAGATACCGATAAGCTGTGTTGGAAAAGATGGCTTCCCGCTGGAAAAAATACACCTTTAATGTATTTGTAGTATGTGTTTAACATCAATGAATCTGTACTTCTTTTATAACATTTAAAATATCTGCAACTGACACAAAAATGCTTATAGTAATTTTACCAAACAACCCTCTGATTTGAAACTGACCAAACCACAGCATAATTATATAAAATAGCCTACACCGAAACACCCTTCAAACAAAATTGTACTGGTCTGCATATAATTATACAGGAAAGATTACAAAGCAAGAACCATTTCATAATTTGACGTTCCTGTATCTCGTTTCAGAACATGTTCAAAGCTTGTCATTTGTAGCTCTATATATGTTTCAGAACCGTAAAAATCCCTTTCACACCGAGTTCTTGTTAAAATAACCTGTTATAATTATAATAGCAATGGTGAGTGACAGGATTCATTATATTCTGAATACAAGTAGGATCCTACAGTATCAAATTGACCATGATATTAACAAACCAAAATGCGTATTATGAAACTACAAGTAGAGGATAGAAATTACAGAAAATATGTTTATTTCATTCTAAAATAAAACAGTACAAAGCATTTTTGTTCATTGTAGCATAAAGTAGCATTAAATACTTCGATATTATACATGTCGATATAAACAAGTTCAAATCAACTGTTAATAAAATTCAGGTCCGGAGAAAGAAGTACTATTTTGTATCACACTTTTAGTTTTTCTAACGAAATTCTACCTGTTTGTGCATTGCAACAAAAACAAACAAAACTTTCTCATGAGGTAGAATGATTATTTAATTTATTCGTAAAATTTCAGGGATTTGATAATTTGAAAATTTACATTAATCCGAATATTCTGTGTTCTAATCGTGATCACGCAACTCTGTTTTACAAGAACGGATGTAAACTTTTTTTTACTGAGAAATATTTTTTTCATCTAATTCATTATTTCTAATTTCAAATCCTTTCTATTCGAAAGCCCGAACTTGTTATTATGCTGTTTAAAACAATTAATCTCAGCTGTATAATGAATTAATAATGATTTACGGTACTTCAAAAGAGATCAAATTCAAAAATATTTTTATGGCAAAATACAAGTATACCAGAGTACACCACTGTAATAGTTAATTACGTGTGTACTGTACTCGGATGCTATGTTTGAACCTACTCGTTAAAATAATGGACTCAACTCGTAAGTACTTTTTGTTATTATGTTAGAAATAAAATGTTGAATTCCATCAAAGAAATAATAGCAACAAATGTTGATAATGAGGGCAATATTTCAGTCGAAGAAATTAAAACTTTTAATAATAATAAAAACACCTGATGAGCATTAGAGAGCTTCAATCTTGAAAAACAGAATAAAAATGATTGCACTGTAAAAAAAAAAGTACGCCAAATAGAATATGAACTGAACAGCAAAACTGACGTAGCACAAGTTACTAGATATATTAGAACAAAGTAATAACAAAAACAAAATAATCCTATATATTTCTTTTTACCATTAATTATCGCTGATTCTAAAATCCTCATTAAACACTGAAACCAGAAAACGAACTGGCAAATTCTAACTTGATACAATACTACTCTGAATCCACTATACAATTCACTAAACTACGGCACTATACACATGATAACCAACCAACCTATATCCATAGTTCTCTGAAATGTGACTCCCAAGGGTGAATGTGTGTACTTGCTATTACACTTGTTAACAAGAGAGCTTTTTCGCTTCGGTTTACTATAAAAAGTACTTTTAGATCGCCACTGCAAATGAAACCATGTTTAATATAAGCTACTCAAGTACTACTTTTGCTCTAAAGTACTCGAAAGCTATATAAGTACCAGTATAGGGGCATAGGTTGAAACCATAAGTAATGAAACTGTTTGTTTGCTTTACTCTAATTTATTGGAAGTAGAGGAAAAGGTCAATAGAAAGTCTCCGTGAGTGTTTTGTGGTTCACAATCAATTCAATCTAAATTAAATTATTATAGGAAAGTAAAGAGATTGCAGTATTCCTTCAAGTCGCAAATGACATGAGGAAACTGTAAAGTATTCTATATTCAGTTGTTGCACTGTAGACATGAATTTAACGGTGTTATTTAAAGGATTAGATGCAACTAAATTGACTTTTCTGATATTATAACATAATATTAATCTTCTTGGCATAAATAACTCAAATTATTTTCTTACATCCTAAAAATCATCGGTTTTGGAGATAGTCACCTTAGAAAATGCAAGAAAATAAGCTGTAAGGTAGCGGAGCACACGTGGCCCAAAACAAGATAACTGCTGATATATGAATAAAATGATTAATTTGCCTTATTTTTAAGTCACTTTTGCTACTATTTAATAGATGTGTTCTGATATGTGTTTTACAGCGAATAATTTGTATATTTTCGCTAGGCAGCGAAATTAAGCAATTCGATTTTTTTATCGATTATATAAACAGAAATCTCTCTTGATCCCTTGGGTAAAAAAATGTCAAACGTTTTGCAAAAATTCTTTAATAATATAAGGTACAAGAAAATCATAGAAAACCGGAAATTCATTATCTGCAGGTAATCCTTTAAA
>JAQIWE010002496.1:0-13136 GCA_034698565.1 Campodea plusiochaeta | reverse complement strand
CCGTTTTACTTTCTTTGTTCTCTATTATATTCGCTTTCCCAAGAAACCGCTAAGCTGTGTTGGAAAAGATGGCTTCCAGCAGGAAAAAAATACCCCTTTAATGACTTCTTTGAAGAGATATTGTTTAGTAGTTTGTCTAGAATATGAAATCACAGAACTATATGCCGTCTGGATTTTGGAATCTTCATATTTTTTGTTTTTAAAATGGATGAAGAAGAGTCAATATATTAAATATCAATCAGTAGAATTATAATTTATCAGTACACATTTTTATTAAATTAGAAGTATTAAAAGTGGACAGTTGAAGACTGTAATTTGTCTGATAAAAGGTGCTTATAGTTGCTTATATTGAATCCATCAGCTTCAAGATCTCTTCTGGAATCGTAGTACATATATTTCAACAAATAAACGTCCGATTCTTGAAGACTGATGCGAGAAAAACGTCAACTGAAACCTCTGTGTTAATACACTGCAGTATATTTCAAAAATTATGAAAAAGTATTCCAACCATTTCCAAGGCCTGGAATATGACAGAACGTAACATTAAGATGAAAATTGGCATACTACTAAAAATGCAACTACAAACTGACAACGAACACTTGCTTAAATCCATCAGGAAATATAGAAATCCACTTCATAATATATCTCGCTATTCTCTTACGACCCTCAAGAGTCAAGACATTCATTTTTATTTTGTTATAGCCTTATTTATTTATTTATAATACACCAGACGGCGCTCTGTAATAATTATCAATAATATAGAATTATGTCTTTTATTCTGTGATTTTTTTTAATTTCATTTAAATAAAAATAACATTTTCCAATTTTTACAGTAATAGATTGAAAACTATAAATGAAATATATGTATATATAAAAATTGTATTATAAGTGGAGAAAATAAAACTATCATTATTTCCTAATAACAATGAGCTGTATCGTTCCTTCAGTGTTAGTATACATTAAAGCTTTATTGGTAATAATATGCTTTCAATACATGCGATTATATCTGTATACAGAAACTGACACAAGCACATATTCACTATATAATGCTTAGTTAATAATTTATCCAAAAACAAAGGAAATCCTCTAACAATGTTCATTTTATCTGCAAACCTTTTAAATAGTTAAACTATTCACAATTTGGTGTATTCTAGTTTACAATTTTATCTGAAAATGCAATATTCATAGTATTTATACACCATAAACATATACAAAAAAGGGGTGATGTTTCGTAGCTCTATCTCAGTAAAATGTTACAATTGTGTTTGATAATATTAGCTACTTTTTAATTGGATAACATAACTATTTTTACTAAAATAATGTCATTCGCAATTTGCTTCGAGAAATTGGTCGATCTTTTCTACAAAACTCATTGATTCTCAAAATTATTTAAAAGAATTCAGTTATATCACTTACTACACAAAGTACATCATTCTATCTCGTCTGGACAAATAAATGTATAGATATTCCAGTAATATAATTAGTTAGAGGTAACGAAATTTACAGCACTCATACTTTCTTTTGGTTATATGAGATTGGTTATACTCGTACAATACAAAATACTGTAAATATCGGAATTACATTTTTTCAAAACGAGAAAGTACATATTTTTGGCAGAAACAAGTATTATACCAACTTATTTACCAAAGCAATTTTTCATGTATGCTTTTTTTCAATTGCAATTTTTCATGCAGCTTTGGAAGTAGGTCTAATCTGAAGAATAACGATCAAAATCCCCATCAGATGTTAAATAGTAATGCAGAACAAGATCCTGATGTTCGCAGCTGATTTCATTACTGCCAGTTCTTTAGAAAATTTAAAGTAAATCCAATCATTGAGTTATATCTATATAATTATAGCATCACCAAATTACTATTTTGTAATGATATGTTCCTCAGTTTTGAAAAAGTATTTTATGACTATAGCACTAAAAAAATTCACGCGTATACAGTTATATAGTTACAGTCTGTATTTCACTTACGGTTTTGTAATCATTTATACTTTATACAGGGTGGTGCAAAAGTTTTCGGACCGATATTTAAACAGCAATTTCCCAAAAATTGTTATCGTTAGAAACATGATTCTTTTACCAAATTTAAGCTCAGCCTTCGTTCTTTCTATCCATATATATTTTTATGTATCTAGATGGCCTGATTAAACCACTATTGCCAAAGTACTAAAACATTCCGCAAATAAAAGTTGTAAAATGAAGAAAACAGGAAAACAATAATTTTTTATAATATAAACGGGTACAAATTTTTATTTTTGAACGGAAATTTCAATATGGTTCAATCACAGCATGAAATATAGTTTTCGCAATTTTAAAAGGACCGTTGAAAGTCAATTTAGTGAGAATTTACCACAAACAACAGTTATCGGTAATACAATTGAAACTGTTTTAACAACAATGAACAAAATTTTGGAAGTTAAAGTTTTATTTACGAATCTTCCTAAGATGACAAGAAACAAAAAATACAATCAGCAACATTTTTAAGATTATTTAATTTTTTTATTATTTTATTCTCATTTTGAAACTTTTATTTCTGGAACTTTTTTTGTAAATCAGCGATGACGGTGACGTCATACAAGGTAGTCCTATAAAATATATATGGATAGAAAGATCGAAAACTGAACTTTCATTTGGCGAAATAATCAAGTCTCTAGCCCAAACAGTTTTTGAGATATTCCTGTTTAGAAATCGGTCTAAAAACTCTCGGACCACCCTGTATATCACAATTTTTACTTTAAATTGATTTATAAGTTACCAGATTTCAGAGTAAAAATCATCAGAAATCAATGTCATTTTATATCTAATCCATACAAATACACAAACCCTTTCTACCACGAAATACCAACAAAACCTGTACAATTTTATTGCCCATCACAGTTGGCAATTCTGTTTCTAAACTATCTTTCCTTCCTTACTTCCATTACCCTTATTATTTCTACGTGTTGCGATATCACGTTTATCAATCTCTTTTTATGCCCTCCCGTTGTCTTTTTAATCATATTCAGATATTCAATTACTTTTAAGTGAATCCTTTTGTGTAAGTCAACACCATTTAATTTATATTAGACTGCCTTTAAAAGGTAAGGGGAACAAATATTCGAGTAGATTGTATTAAAAACATTCCTTCATTGGATTCGGAAATATATGAGTTTAGTTGAAGATAAGGTTATGAGATTGAAAGAGGATGTTATAGAAAGTTCATTATTTTTTATATTCGATTGCTTCAACTTTTGGGTATTAATGTTCGATTATTTTTCGATGGGTTGAAATCGAATCTTCTGTAAATATGGTTTGAAATTTTGTTTGTTTTATCGTTTATAACTAGGGTGTGAGTTTTTTTAAGTATATTTCTTTATCTTTATTGTATGTCGTTACGAATGATGTTTCCTTACATCGTTTTATTTTGATTTCAAAATTACAAGTTGCTTGAGATTTTCAATATCTTTCAGAAGATATTGTAATAGACTGCACATATTATAAGGGGAAATATTTAAATTAACTTATCGATTTATATAAGGAATTAAAGACAATGTTATGGGAAAAATTCATTTTTTTTTTGTTTTCTTCACTAATAACATTAAATCTTTCAAGTTAAATTAAAATAGGCCTTTTAAACATCTATTCAAAACTATTCTATATGAACAACCCTATAGTACAAAAGGGTTGGAAAGATATAAGTATGCTACTGTATTTCATAGATGGGTGAACTAATTTTCAGAAATTGAACGTGACCTGAGATTCCAAATCAGTCGTTGATTCAAATAAATGTTACGAGATCAAATTTAACTGATTGCTAATGTAGTTGTAGGGTAAAATAAGTCATGAAAAAATATCGTTATTGTTGCATCAGTTGGAGTTAATTGTAAGACTCCATTATTTTTAGAGGATCTTATAGGAATGTCATGACTGCACGTAGTTTGTTTAGATTATTCCATCTTTTATAATTGTATACTGTACATATTTTCCTATCATTTTCAAATCAGTTTATCGTATGATAATTTCAACATGATCAGAAAAAAATTGGTGCCACAAGAAAGAAATATGAAAATAATAGAAAGAAATACCAAAGAAGGTTTCTTGCATTTTTTTTATTACCCAGGGATCAAATTTTAATTCGAAGAAATATTTTTATGATTTTAAAGTGTGTTTGTTGACTTTGCTCACATTTCAAAAGATTTTCGAAAATTTAATGTAAAAAATAAGTTTTTGTGATGCATGTTATGATTCATTATTCTAATCCACAAACTCTAATAATGAGAATATTTCATAATTTTTGTTATTGATGATGTTGATTATAACAAACAGTTTCGAAGAAAAAGGAAGTACGAGCCGTTACCTCTCGATTTTGACTTTTTGTTAGTAACGAGAGGTATACTTCGACTCTGTCATGACTGTGGTGTCATTTCCATTCAAAATTTCCTATATATTATGTAGATCAGAAATTATGGCTATTTAAAGATGCTGGGGTTTAAAAATGGGAGATAAGTTTTTTCAAGATGTCGAAGAAAGATAGTTATGAAATTAACAAATCACAAAAATCGAAGAGAGAATGAAGGAAAGGAACTAAATATAATTGCACAGACTATAAGCGGTGATATAGTAAACAACCATAATTAGAAAGAAAAAATAAAACTGACTGGATAAAACTTCTTCAAAAGCTGCAAGTTGTATTTGTAGAATAGAGAGGTACAGTATACAGTACCTACAATATTCAGTGAAAACATGAACAACTTTCTTTCTGTAGGAAAGTGTCTATAATGCACGGTAGCAATACTTCGATGGTCTGACACAGCAAGACAACTATTGAAAATAATTATGTGCTTTTTCCTGTTTTCATATTGGAAACAAAATCATCTTTATAACATTATACATGGAATGTTGTAACGTTCTTGTAAAACAATAAACAAAGTGTACAAATTAATCAAAAGGGTAAGGTAGCAAAAAACATGTACAGTAGGCGTAGCATAATTATACTGAGTTTTGACTATCACCATTATTTTAATAATTGTTTAATTCGTTCCATCAGCTAGAAGCTTGGAATATTAAAGTTACAGTTGTGTTTGAATTCTGTATGTATTGTATTGTAAATCTCTTTTTTCTAGTAAAGTTAATATTCCATTATAGTATTATATAGATCTATACACTCGATTTTTAATTTAAAAAAATAATAATTATCCTCGTAGCGTTGAGAATGTAATCAATTTCAATACTTTATAACCTGAAATAGAAATCTCAGAAAATAAAAATTAGTAATTATTTTTCTGAACATGGTAACATATATATAAGATCTTCTAAATAATATTATCTTCACATTTCAAAGTATTACTGTGCTGAATTCTATTCCAAAAACAGCTATCTGGTTTTTCAAAGTTTCAAACTGCAGAGTTTTTAATAAAAAAAAATCAGCGTTCATTAATTTGTCAACAGATGGCAGCACAACTTGTTCTATAATAATTTTTCAAATTTGTAATGAATTTAATTTTAATTCAGGATATTAATTTATTATCCATAGCAATATTTGTTATGAACATAAATATGCGATTGTATTATTGCACATAATAATATGTTACTTTACATTTTTCTGAATATAATGGGATAATAATAAAACGTTTAGTTCTTAAAGAGATACATAATCAGTTTAGTGTTATGTAAAAGTTGACTTCCTGAATTTTCAGTTATTATCAATGTCCACAAATTGTTCTATATGGATACGTTATGGATTATTATCAAACCGTATATTTTCAGAAAGACAACAACATTGTCTTTCATGTACCTTTTATTTCAACTTTCGAACTTCACTGTTTCAGATTTCATTACATTTCAAAAAAGTGTCCCATTTTTTTGGTCCACCCTGCATACTGGAAATTCACATTCACAGAGCAGTGAACAGTTAAAAAAGTATTACTGTAGTATTTAATAACAATACTGAATTATATTCCCCAAAACAGCTTTACATTTTTTCAAAGTTTCGAACAGGAAAGCTCCCTTTAATAAAAAAAAATTCAGTTTACTTATTTTTTCAACAGATGGCAGCACAATTTCTTCCATAATAAATTTCCTTTTTGAAAGGAGTTTCCTTTTTATTCAGGATATTAATTTATTATCTATGGCAATATTTGTTATAAATATAAATATGTGACTGTATTATTATATATAGTAATTATGTTACTTTTTATTTTTCTGAATATAATGGGTCAATACTAAAAAAATTAATTATTACAGAGACGCACAATTAATTTAGTATGATGTAAAAGTTAGCAAAATGAAAGAATAAGTTAATAATGAATTTTTGAATGGCTGCTACCCCTTCTGGTGGACAAAGCGGCCTGTAAATAATGATCAAACTGTAAGTAACAGAGTGGTAATTATAATAGGTGAATCTAATAATACTTAATATATTGTTTTCAGCTTCTTCTAAATCACCCAGTTTAATCTCTGTGTTGGAATTCTGTTTTGTAAATGTTTGTATTTCATTCAACTGCTACATTCCATCATGGTATGCACTCGATGTTGTCTACAAAATCAAATTTTCTTTGTTTAAAATATGCACAGACTGGTATTGTTCTATTCTGTACCTTCGGTTGCTGTCTGTATCCTCTGAGGCTAGCAACTCAAGGTACAGAATAGAACAACGACTGGTACAAATTAGAAGAAAATCAACTTAAGGGGTCATCATTTGTGAATCATGACATTCCAAAAAGCTCAGTTTTCTTTCTTTTTTCATTCAGAATTTACTACAATATTTTATTCTCGCTGTTTAACTCTGTAATGAATATTCAATATTTTCAATAGTAATTTGTTCTATTCTGTACCTTGGATTGCTAGCCTCGAAGGCTAGCAACCCAAGGTACATAACAGAACGAAATAGTATTATTACAATACGTAGCAAAGGAATATAATATATAAATGAAATTTAATGCACTCTTAATAATTTCTTTTGTATTAAAAAAATAAGTAAATAATAAGTCCTTTCGGATATTAAGTGGTATCTTTTTTAATCGAAACAGATACTTTTTTATTTCCCACTTGTAAAAGGAAATCTGATTAAAAATTTCTGTACATACCATCACCAAATATGAAGAACATATTGAATGAAGTAAAAGATCAGGTAGACGAATTACATAAACCTGGTGTTTACACAGTTTCCTACAATAACTGGGATAATGCATTTCATAAAAATAAAATTTAAGCACTGATGCTATAACAGAAATGAAACTGTAGTGTACTGTGGAATAAAATATGATCATTGTTATATTGGAAATTCAGAGAGAAATATCTATACCAAATGCATCAATCACAAGAATAACATCAGATTTCCAAAAACATTTTAATTTCAAACAGTCCGTAAAAATCTGTATACGTATACCCCTACCCAGTGCTCACGTATATAAGTTTGTCTAGTGGTAGTGTGGTCAGTTTGAATGATTGTCACAGATCCTACAAACTTCCACAAACTTGTAAAAGAGTTGAACGTGTTTGGAATACATCACCAAAAGAAAACTTATTCTCTTCAACAATACAAACTGAACACTCATTGCTGCCAGGATAAGAGAAATAATGCTGAGGTGGAAGTATTTAATTTACGTGATGATATCCAATACATATAGTAACATTAATTTTGTAATTATCAATATTTTCAATTATATTGATATACTTTCAATTGTAAAATCAATAATAAATATAATGAAATTATGAAGCAGTAGAAAGTATTACATTTTTTTTACAGATTCGCAATTTCATAATTTTCACCTACAACCAAGAACTGTACGTAGTGCTTTTAGTTTGTTGGAAGTCAAAATCATTCTTTCACGGTAATTGCGAAAATCTAATAAAAAATAAGAATACTAAAAAACATGTAATATCAGCACACCTTAAAAACTAATGAGAAAAATTCACATGATTAGTTTTTAATTAGATTATCGACTACAAAGCTCTTTACAGGATGTATCTTATAACTTTACATATTCATCAATATCTGAATATTTTACGAAACTGATGTGGTAGCATATATTAATGATGGTGACATGTAAAGAATGAATAAATTGAAGAAGAAAGATTCTCCTTCAGTACGACGAAGAACGTGGAAATGGGAGAAAACAGAAAAAGAGAAGATTTTCTTCATTTCAGATTTCATACCAATAGATCCGTCTCTGTACGGTTGCTATCAGTGTGAGTTTGTAGGGTTGAGGTAGATCCGAAAACATCGAAACTTGATTTTTATTTGCGATATTTTGTTTTGATTTATTTGCGTTATTAAAAAATACTGCGTGGAATATAGAAAAGGAACTAAAACTTATTTTATTGTTAGTATTAAGGTGATAAATGTAATGGTAACAAGAACCTGCTGTTAATCTGTTAATTAGAATAGAGGAATTAGTGGTTCAGTGGTTTGCCAAGCTTACATCGTGACATTATACAGGTAGCAACGTCGATGATCATGAAATATTTGAAAAAGTGGGATAAAAGAGGCAATATCTAAATGAGATAGACTTTTAAAAAGTTTTTGGAAGTTAAATGTATTTTTTTATTAGTTCATCTCATTTCCCCCATTTTGTTTTCATTTCTTTGTCGTTTCCTTTCAGAACAATTTAAAAGTTACGACAAAACCAGCACGCATTATGTAACGCAGAAATGATCTTAAAAACTGAGGACGAAACATTACTAAAAAATCATTTATTCTTCTTCATTATGAACTTCAGTTGACTTTCTTAATAATAATAATATTCCTTATAACCAACAACAGCAGATTTTCAAAAAACTTCAGCGTTTGAAAATAAATCAAGAATACGCAACAAATAAACAATTATTGGAAATGTAGAATTGTAATTAAAGACCAATATTTTCTTCGTGTAATATTTCGACGTTTACAACAGTCAGATGTTTGAAAATTACTGTTACATAAACGTCGAAATATTACATGAAGAAAATGTTGGTCTTTAATTGTCCCATTTTCACAATAACTTAATCAATTATTGTAAATGATATTCTATTATATTTAGAATATAGGCACCACGTTCGCTGGCATAAGTCAGTTATTTGTTTAATGCCTTCGTTAGCTGTACATTATTTAATCCAGGACTTTTTCTATAACATATACTTCTCTATACTATTTCTGATAGCTACTGTAACGTGGACTCTGACCCGAATATAATGGCATATATTTCAGGTAATTAATTTCTCTTTTACATTGTTCAAATTAGGTAAGAATACGATATACTTCACTTAAATACAGTATTTGAAGCAAAAGTTACCAAAAAAGACTGACAAAATATGCTACATGACAGCTACTATTAAAACTTTAATACATGACAACAGCAATAACTCGTGATAGTTAAATGTGGATTCCAGCAGAAACAAAAAAAAAAACACTGCAATGATTATATAAAAACTTAATTATTTTTCTTCAATGATATCAAAAAGTAACTGGAAAATCTGGTATAGTATCAAAGTCTCTCCACCTCTTGCAAACGACTCCCGATAACAGTTTGAGTAAGGTGTCAACCCTAAGTTTCTTTCCACCCAAGAAGTCGATATTTGGAGTGATAATGTAAGACGGGACGGGCATTTTGAGTTCCAAAGATGGTTTCTTTCTCTGTGGTTTACTTCTACTCAAAATCCCCCCCCCCTCCCCCCTCATTTCTCCTTTCTCTTCATTCTTTCTCCATCTTTAGACAGATTCTTGTAAAAAGACATTACTTCACTCTTAATTAAAATAAAAAGACGCTTAATGTACTATTCAATATAATTATGGTTTTGTGGATATGGTTGAGTGAAAGTAAAGATAAGTTTTTAACGAGATTCTTGTTTTCTTTTGCAATGGGTTTATTTTTCTTCAGTATTTTTCTTATTTCAATGGTGTTTTTTTGTTGTGGGTATATGTTGGCTCGATGGTTTTTCATTTGTTGTTATTATGAAACTGACACTTAATACTTTCTAATTTACTTTTGGATATTAATATTTACTTTGTTAATTTAAGCAAAATGTATAAAAGAACACATAAATAATTCGGATCTTTATTTTACCAGTATGCTGTCTCTTTTGTTTCATTTTTTAGAACATAACATGTTCAAGTAATAAATTTCCATTGTGATTAATGCTGTAAACGTTTTTTAAGAACTCGTCTTTTTCGTAATTAGAAAACAAGAGATATTTCAGATTATAACCACTGTAAATCGTTTGAACTAACCCATTTTTCCAACAAGCCTGCCTCTCTTAATATGAATATCGACAGGAACCAGAAAGCCACAACATAATATTTTGGTTTTGTTCACACACCCTCAACATCCTATATGAAAATACCATTCAGTTTATATATAATACATTCTGAAAAGTCAATAATAATGACCTACAGTATACAAAGAGGAATATATACCCCTCATTCATTGGAATTCCAATTACCAAATTTCGTGTATATGAGATCTTGCTGTGTATCGATAAATACGCAATACTGATATTATTAACAATATATAATTAGTAGCTTGTACATAATTTAATAATTATGGTTAATAACTGAGGCACCGAAGTAAACAAAATATTGTCTATCATACAATTTAGATAACTATAAGCCGCCAGAACAAAATTAATCGATTGCCTGTTTTACTTCTGATTTGCTGTGATGAAAATGTGCCAACTTACTTCACTTTACTATAGCCTACCCGTTAAAATAATTACTGTTGTTTTATTATCAAAGAATACGTGTTAGAAATTTGAAAGTGTTATTGCAATCACTGGTTATATTACAATGAAGTATTATGTATGAAACCTTTTTTATACCTCAAAAATATGAATGTTAAAATTAGAAATTGTAATTTATTCCTTTTGGTGTGAATTGAAGAGACGAAAATTAATATGTTGATTGGTTTGTATCGCTTGTAACACCTTAAAATGTTTTAAACGTTTAATAACTCGAAGTCGATCTCGAAATACGATTTTAATAACTTACATGTACATACAGTACAACCAGTCAACCAACTAAATAGCTATAACAGAAAATGAAAACAGTGAACAGTGACTCTTTTATTATTATTGATATAGGGAAGTTTATGTAAAAGAAATCTTTAAGCTGTGATCATGTATAATTACATGGTCTAAAAGACTTTATCGCGGATCACGATGCTGTCAAACGGATAATGTTGTTGTTATTCGAATTTTAATTTGTATATACCAAATTGAAGCTATTTTCAAGGTCTTTAAAACAAGCTATTGCTTATTTGAATATCTTATCCGGTTGCCGAATAACACTGGCCCTTAATTGGTTCGTTTTTTTTTGGGGGGGGGGGGCACCCTGTATATTAAGTTATTATAATTTCAACTTAAGCTAAATGTCATAGCTTAAAATTAATATCCAACTGAAGGAGAACTGAACTAAACAGAACCAGCCTCACCTAACAGTCAACGTAGAGCTTTTCAAACCTTAAAAAAAAAAAAAAAAAAAAAAATCGTGTGTTTAATTTTAATACGTTAAGTTTATATTAGGCTTCACAATATTAATACAGGTGTATCATAATTTTCGAACAATGTGATTATTTCCGAAACGATATGCAATATTTTTAGAGTGTTATTGTAATACAAACATTACTGCTAGTAAAAATTTATATAAATAAATCTAATCTATCCTTACTTTATCCTTAGATATAGAAGATTCTGCATAAGTTGTCATAAATACTTTCTGGACGTGAGATAATGTAATGAAAATTTTCACTCCGTTGACAATACCATATAAATGAAAGTTATAAATGCAAGTTTAATCATATAATGTATTTCTTTGATTGCATCACTGCAGATCACTTCCATCTCTGTAAGACTACGTTAGTAAAGTACTACAACTTAATGTCAAACAACACACTCCAACACACTTCATTTACGAATGTTTAATGTGCATGAATCATTGCGAGAAAGATGGTTGAAAAACTAATCGCTTTCATTATTGTGTCTCTTACTTTTAATTATGAATTTATAAAATGTTTGTTTAACTATTTTTGTGTATGTTTGAAAATATTGCAATTACTTGAATTCTAACTATGTTGAAGTTTAACTATGTTAAAAACATACTCAATGAGAGAAATTATGCACATATTATACGAATACAGTATAATAGGTGATAAGCCTGATACAAATAAATATGATTATGATCGTTGCTTTCAGACGATATCGCATCGATCATTCGAAGCATTACAAGTTTAGATTATTCTCTAAAATCAGTTTGAAGACAACCTATACAACGTCTTGTTTAACATATCAACATGATAACTCAATTTTATAATACCAGAAAACACGAAACAAAACTGATACAAAACAAACCAATCAACTCGAATATTTCAAATTTAAAAACCTAAAGCAATCCTTCTTTCGAAAGTACATTTATTAGGAAAGGACCATCCAATCTGTGAAAATAATTCCCTTAAAGTTGGAAAATGAAGTATAATGACGTGAAGAAGCGTCGGTACCAGGCGTCGTAGTGTAGAACCACGGAGAGAGAGAATGAAAGACAAGGAAACACGAAAGCATCATCATCACATTCCAACGGACGGAAGCAACGAACAGAGAGAGAAAAAAGGTGATCCAGCAGTAATCCATCAATACCTTCCGGAGAGAACACAAATATTACTTTCACAATCTTTATATAGAAAACAATTGAAATAGTTGACGGCTATGGTTGATCGTTGATGGAATTATTTTTTGTAATATACGGCGGGGTATAGGAGGATTTTGATGAGATATTCAATAGCAGTGGTTTCATACCGTTACCAACTGAAGTTTCGGGGTGAAAGGGACAACCAAAATACCTAATATCACTTAACTAACTTTAACTTACTAACTTTACCATTACCACCTAATTATACTTAATTTTGCTATGGTTTTGTGTTGAATCACTTTTTTTTTTTATCTTTTTTTTTTAACATTTTTTGACATCTGTACTGAGCAGCTTTGAACTATTTGGGTTTAAGTTCAGCTGTATTACTTTTGATGATTGATAGTTTACAAGAAAATAACGTCATTTTCCAAACTGATTTGTTTTTAAGCCCTTGAAAGGGTTAAAGGGTTACCTCCAACTAAATTGACTTTTCTGATATTATAACATAATATTAGTCTTCTTGATATAAATAACTCATATTATTTTTCTTAC
>JAQIWE010002495.1:0-13138 GCA_034698565.1 Campodea plusiochaeta | reverse complement strand
GTGAAGGAACTTCGCTGAAATATTGACAAAGAATTTTGTTTCATTTATGGATTTTTCACTCGTATTAATGGAAAACTCTCAGAAACCAGTCTCTCAGAAGCAAAATCAAGTATCGTAATAAATATTTATACTGTAATTGTATTGAAATGAAGATCGTGATTGATTATGAAGCATGAATAAATATTCGGATTGGTATAGAAAACTGAAGTATATTCCTCATTATAATAAACCTATACAGCACTATATCTATATAACTGAGCAATTCTTACAGAAAAATGCAGCAGTTGTGATTTCACAGAAAATATCATTAATACTTATCAAAGTTACGAGTACAGTAAAACGAAGAAAGTTTCATATTTAGAAACTTTTCTTTGTGAAAATAGATATTACTTCCACATCTAATGTTTGTTATTGCTTAACATAAGAAAATAGTGCTTGTAGAATTCTGCGGTTAATGATCTACTTTGATAACACACTGTCTTACAATACATACATACTAAATAATGCTGTTTATTGTACTTAAATAGTGAAAGGCTTATATATGATAAACCGTGATTGGAATTTAGTAAACACGTGGGTAATTTGATTATTATTATTAATATTGAAATATTCTATATGACATGTATTTGGATAACTATTTTTATTACTAATGTTCTATCTAATACATTAATAATATCCCTCATTTATTTCTAGAATAACTCTGTACACAACAGTATAAAACTAGTTTGTGAATCAGATATATTTACGCACAGTTAATTTTTATGCAACTAGAAAAACTGATAAAACTTACCTACGATCTTTTTTATTTGCATTGCATCTAATGTAACATATCCTGTATGTTCATATTATTAAGTCCTTTGTAGATAGTTATTGTACAAGAATTAAAACTAGTGTAATATTCAGTCCGTAATGAAATATTATGTTTTGGCAATAAAATACGGTCTTAAACTTCCAAAAATAGGTATAATTTCTCAAATTTTTAACTAACAAACTTCAGTCTTTATCTGCAGTTTGTTAGTTGAAAAATTGAGAAATTATACCTATTTTTGGAAGTTTAAGACCTTATTTTATTACCAAAACATTATACAAGAAACTTCTAGCCTCAGAAACAATATGACATATTATGTTTTAAGATCGAGTTAGCACTGACAACAGGTATCTCCATATATTCATTCTCAGTTATAGTTATAGTAGTTGTTCAAGTGTAGTGTATAAGAATATTTATTTTTAATTCATAAAGTTTTCTCTTAGTTTCGTGGTCGATTGCTAAATGCATTTGAGTCAGTTGTGTTATTCTTTTCAAGGTATATATAGAACACAGTTTCTTTTCCATTAGCACCAAATATATAAATAAATATTTGATATATATTCCTTTGATGTGATCATTATTAGGCTAATAATTACACTGAACTTTATTTTAGTAGTACTAATACTATAAAATTGATAAAGAAAATAGCATGAATGGCCTAGTACATAGTACAGAAACGAGTGATGGTGAACCATTTCACAGAATTTGTACATGGATGTTCGTAAGTGGTTCACCTCTCGTATAAGATGTGTGAATGTATATTATTATACCAAAATAGAAAAATGAGATTTTATATGTAAGGTAAAGTAATAAAATAATTGTATATTTAACAACAAATGAACGCAATCATTTTTTTTTTTTTTTTGATGTATCAGTAATAGTCGGTATCTCAGTGTTGATGAAATATTTATCAATCGTCGTATAGTATACTGTTATACAAACAATTATTCATTAAACATGCAGAATTATTCATTCCTCTGTTCATGTTTTATGCCATGAACTATAATTATACATTTACCAAACAATATACAGAATTTACACGGCAATGTTGGCAAGTACGTTCTATACTAAATAGTTCCAAATATTCTCTAGTTACAAATTTGTTCCAATGTTAAAATTCTCTCTTATCATATTAGTAGTTACTGGCGGGCGGGAGGGGCTACAGCTTACATTTGCATAATTACCTATGTGAATGAACCTCATAGCTATAAGCTTTTCATTATTACAGATGTATATATACTGTCGAGAAAAACGGTTAAAGTGTTAAAGTTATATTAACCTTAAGGCAATCCCATTTTTATTAACGATTTGTTAAAGAAAATAGTTCCAATATAACTCCTCATTAGAAGAATTTAACATTTAAATCATTAGTATTGGCTTTATGAAATTATAAAGACCATTGAAATAAAAAACTGGATATGAGAAGTTATTCATATTTATATTACGAATAACCATTTATCTCGATCCGTGCTGTAACACTATATGAATCACACATTAAAAGTTTAAAATTGTATGACAAGCTGAAATGTGGAATAAGTAATAATTGATTTATTGATATCATTATGAAGACCAATTTCCTTTATTATATATTAAAAAACGTTATTAACAATAACAATTATATGTGTTATAGAATAATTATGTAGTAATAAAACTGTAAATTAACAAGTAATAATAAATAAATAAATATATACCGTTGTTATATTTATATTTACAAATACATTTCTAATGAGATACTTTATTATGTAGAAGAACTGTGTGCCTATAATATGCTACAGAAAAGGAATCAAAAATCGTTTAAAAATAAGGTTGCAATCTAGTAATGTACCAATAATTTCTTATTTTCATGTCCTATAATTTTGTTTTGTTTTTATAATAATTATTGTCTCTGATTTACACATACTTCCCAGCTGTTTGAAAATAATTGGGAAGTCGTCCATGTTTCTCAGATGTAAGATATTGATTAATACTGTTTCGGAGTTCTATTTCGGATATAAATATATGTTCAAATAGTTTCATAATGTGTTTTATAGATTGTCTCTCTAAATAACATTCTTTATATTGAACTATTGGTATTTTATAAATATATAACACTATGAGAATCATAATTAAGCTATTTCTGTTCGAATTTTATCATTCGTATTGCATGTATTTTGAAGAAAGCAATAATCAATAGTTCTGCATCAGAAATCAATAATCCACACCTCAGAATACATTATACAGGCGTATTAAATATTTCTTCCTTATTTTTTTTCTCAGAATATTTCATATCAAAAATTTAATATTATAATACTCTCAAATGGTGCAATAATAAAACACATTCCAAGGACGGTATTAAGTACATATAGAATAGTCTAAGCCTCTTCCTTACTCTTACTTAATGGATAAATTATATAATTTAATAGCTTCAGATACCAGTATCCTATTGTTGATAAAAATGGCATTACAGTATACTTACCATTGTATATTATTATTTAATAAATATTATAAACAATCAGTTCAAGAACCTTTGTAGTTGTTTTAGATGTTCTTGCAATCAGAGGTGCACCTGTACCAGATTGTTTTGACTTTTTTTAACCCCTCTTTTAGTTCTAAATTTACAGTTCCTATTTTTTTTTCTTTGGAAAGCGTCATATATATTCTTCCTTCTACTTCCTAATCTCTAAATTGAGCATGAGAGTAATCAACACATCGTTGATATAGTAGAAGCAGAGCAGTACAACATACGTCTGATTTGTGCGGTTGCGTGGGTAGAAAGTTTGTTATGATAACCCTGATTTAAGAGGTACCGGTAGACGATACACAATACTAACGTCTCCTCTACCAAAAGTTGTACAGCACCCGGAATTTGTGAGCTTGCATGCAATGAAGAAACTGATAACATATATATAGGAGGAGAAAAAAAGGAGGAATTTTGTCACCTTGCCAAAGTAAGAAGAAGTGACCTGCTTGCAAAGTCTGGTTAGTCAGTTTTTTCCCCTTCGTCCCCCATGATGTCGCTACTGCGCATCTATGTAGACTTACCTTTACGTGAGCCAAGCCAAATGGTATGATGGTTGTATATGAAGGAAAGAAAATTCCCCTTAAAAAGAAGTATTCCTACAAAGAGGTTCACCACGGCAATGGGGAGAAAGAACTGAAACAAGAAATGGCTTGGCGTTGGGCTCCTGTTGTCATAATCCCTACCCTCTCTCTCCTTTTAATAACTGTTACGTAGCAACGACGTAAGAGTTAATGGTTTTTCCACCTTTCAGCCTAAACCTAGCTAATCTGAAATTCTGGTTTACTGTCGATAAAACTGTCAGTCGTCGCCATCTGGGTACGGTAATTTCAGCAAATAGATCAAAGCCAGGGACGTTGAGACAGGAAATCCAAAAGACAGGGCAGTTCGGGGGTTCATTACCGGAGGCTGGGACTCCCAATACCGAAAGGGCAAGCTTCAACGTCAGTGGTGAGTGATGCCTGCATTGCCGCTTTTCTTCCATTCCTATTGGATGCGACGAGATGGAGATGGGAGAGAAGAAGCTCCGCCTCTCACTCTTTTCCATTGATCATACGGATAGCAATACGACTCTTGCAAGAGAAAAGAAAAGGTCTTCTCTTACGATTCTATGGAAGTATTCCAGACAGAATCCACCCTGGTATTATCTCATGCCCTTTTATCCTATACCTCTTCTATCAGTCGCAGCATCTAAGATTCTGTATCGTTTTTCCCTCCTTTATCTTCTGAGCACAGCAGCCACCAAGATTCAAATGGACTTAGATTATTATTAAAGGAGATCCTATACGGTCCACTACTCTTTACTTTATCAGACACTCTTTATTATGATAGCGTTTTGGATTTAAGCCAGACAAAATAACACTCCATCTATGGAGAAGATAGGGAGACACAGCCGCAGTTCATTTTCACACTGCGTTAGTTCACAATTTATTCAAAAGGATTCCACAATATTATTCTTGCTTTCAAACTGTTATATAATGTGGTTTGTTTATACTTAGTTAAAGGGAAGCGAAAAATATATTATTTATAAGTGTTTTGGTGACATTAATATTCATATATGGTAATTTATTCATCCGTGTTGAATGAAAAGGCAACAATAACATTTATCAGGTATAACAATTATTCTGTAATTACAAAATAAGTGTGTAAATATATTATATAGACCTATATAATTTTTTATATTAATATATGAACAGTACAAAATCATTGCAGTATTAATAACTTAGTTGAAGATATTACTGTAACAGTACTATAAGGAACTGATTGACCAATACAAAATTAACTTGTGAGGTCATTTCAATATGTAATTTATGTAAACTGCCAGAGGGTACGCGGTACAATATTCTATTATTTTAAATTCAAATATTTTTCGTTCAGTTCACAGTTATTGTAAGACATGAAACTGCAACAAATACCATTTAAACTGTTAATCAAAATGTAATGGAGTTATACATATCATAATTATGCATTAAAAGAGTTTTATTATAGATATCATAGGGATTTAAGCATTGTGACAATTTTAACATTTTAATGGTGTATTACAATTACATTAAAAATCAATTACATCATTGCATGTAAAAGTTATAGCTATGACAAAATATTACACACTGCCAGTAATTATTAAAGATACCAGCAATATAAATACTATTTCGCTATTTCAATTAACAAACATTTTACTCTGTTATTCTAAGGAATATGAGATAAACATTTATTATGGATGGCCTATCTTCCAGGATCATCACAACTCTGAATGTTTCTCTTCACTTTCTGTTCCAAAGTATAGAACAAGTTTTGAAAAATTACTACTTTTTTTATTACAGTCGGTAAAGTATTAGAATATTTTAATGATATCTATCTCCAATAATAGAAGTAAGAATAGAGTATGTGTTGTGGTATATAATTCATTACATCAGTCATTTCTCCATGATCACAATGAATAAAAATCCCGAATTTGTTCATATTATACTTTCCTATAAGCTCAAAGACAAGATTCTCTTCCTTATGTACAAATAAATCATAATCTAGAGAAACACCACTTCAAAATTAAATTCTTATTCCAATCACTTGCCAAAACAACATTCTTCATCAAGCAAAATTATACAATAAGAGATGAAAAAAATAACAACGATGGAGAATATGAAGAGGGCATTTTCACAGCAGCATGAGTAATATTTTGAACCAGATGAAAAAAGCATATGTTCTACATGTACAAATAACACAGTAGTTGTATCACCAGCAACCGTATGATGAGATTAAAGTGGGAGAAGAGAAAAATAATTTGAGAATTCCTGTAGTATTGATTTTAGAGGGGTGACAAGAGTGAAAGAGATCTTTGCTCTTGGGTGGGAATATAAAAAGAATCACTACAATGAAACTCACTCCTCGATGGACGTAATTCTATAAAGGGCAATCAACTAATTCTTCGAGGTTAATTCAGCTAACTTGACCTATTTTATGGTGCTACGCCCTCAACCTACTTTTCAAAAGTATTTTTGGGGTATTTATTCTTATATGAAGTGTTACATGAGTGGAATTTTTAATGCTGTGTTGTATGACAGTGATAATTTTTTAACTAATTTTACTATCAATAAAGTGGTTTCTTCTGTACATTTGAATTGTGTATTGTCGAATACGGTACAATATTGTAGCAATGATGAAGACACTCGAAATTACTTTGATAGAAGCATAATAACTTCGTAAGTGATATAACATGTAGCATATGCATATTGAAACTAACAACTTTTTTAATACAGTTATTTGTTACATTGTAATGACATTAAAATCTAACAAGTACGGGTATTAAAATGTGCATTTGAGAATGATGTAACATCTCTGATGAAATTATGCTAATTTTTTGTTCATAATTAAGTAAACAATAAAATAATATATAGTGTTACTTAAAATTTTGTAACATTTGGACTATAAGTAACTTTGTATAAATTACATTGAATTTTGTGACAAGAATATTTCTAATATTTGCATCCGGAAAAAAGTACATCTCGATATTACAGTATATTAAGTAACATATTAAAATCTTCATCATTTTATATCACCCCATATTATATACAGTTTAACTTTTGTTTTCAGTCGTACTTTTTTCATATTATAGTACATTTCCTTATACCGTATTTGTTTACACAGTAGGATTGCAAATAAATCAAATTATATAAAATATTTTTCTTTTTCTTTTCAGGAGCAGCAGTAATAGAAGAAAGTTGTTCCAATCAAAGAAACATTGGCTCTGATCTGGCACCATCGTTTTATATTTTAACTGTTTATTAATTTGTGGAAATAAATATAATATAAAACTAAAAAAAATCTTACTAGTTTTCTAATATTGCTTTAAAATTAATATTAAAGTTACAAAAACTTTCTTTCAACATGAAATTCATAAATAAAGTTGCCATCAAATATAAAAAAAGGAGGGGGGGGATCGTTTTCTTTGTAAAATACAGTCCAACCCTAAAGCAAGTAGAAGATTAAAGTGTCATGACAGACACAATCGTTTTGAATTTGTATGATAATCAGCATATTCTAGGAAGCTGTATCGGAAAGAAATATACACTGAGCTCTGAGCAATGCAGAGAGAGAGAAAAACATACAATGCAGCAACGGACTTTCTCCAAACTATATAGAGTGTATAGTGAATCAGTGGCAGATGCAGGGTTGAACGCGAGCTGTGGAACTGTGGACTTGTCCGTACCACTTTTATACAAAATCTTTACATCGTTATGATGATTTTATATGGATGGTACAATTTACTTAAATGTCCACTAGATTTAATGGATAAAGGTTTGCTCTGTATTATTATGAAGCTCAACCGTAATGTATATTTTTTAATCTTTTAAAATTACGTTAATATAAGAATGTCAATGTTTATAAACGATTTATGATGAAAAAAACTGATAAATTATAAAAATACCAAAATATAGTTATAATATATAGAACATTTCTGTTTATGACTTCATAACTTCATGATTGACAAAGTGATTGTACTTCCAATTTATTTCAATATTTAAATTTATGATTGTAGCATATATTCATTTTAAAAATCTGATATCTCTTATTCCATAGCACATTACTTTTTTCTGGACGAAGACTGTATATCAGTGTTCTGTCGACAGTGATTTTAATGCTTTAGTTTTATTACATTTTTCTTTTTCTTTACTTAGAAGTAAACTCAGATACATATGATCAATGAAATAACTTCAAATTTTAAACTAAAATATATTATTATTGATTTGCATATGAATTTCTACCTCAAATTCACTTCACTAAAACATCAATACATTACCAAAAATATATTATGGAATGTAATATACGAATAAACTTACTTATTTTTTAAACAAACATGCTCTTATATAAATTGCATTTCTTAGAAGTGCATTAATATTCTAAATGCACACTATTCAATATTTCATCAAATAAATAGTTTATAATAAATATTTATACTTCAGTAAGGATGTCTAAAATATAAAAACACTATCAATTAAAGGTTACAAATTTCATATCGCCTTTTATAACATCAATTAAAAAAAATGTTGCTTAAGTTAATTTACCCCTTTTCAGGCTGTCATCGTAGTGCCGGCAGGACTAAACCGGTGGAAACTTGACGTTCGCCTGGACGGACAATCATTTTCTGTCCTTCCAGGAGATTTGAGCAGAATGCGATTTAAGTCCTGCCGGCCGGACGTTCAGCTGTCCTTCTGCGAGTACGAAAACTGTCCTTCTAGCAGGACAAAGGGCTTGGATATTTTATAATTAAACATATTTAAATAAGTGAATTATTTTCTGTCACTCTACTCTCCAGTTCATTTTTTTTATAATTATTACCTACTTCTTCCACAATCAGTCATTGATATATAGATAGAATATATCAGATCGTACTACTAATAAAAAAAACAGAAACGCATAAATAGATCATGGCAAAACTCACAAATCCTATAAACGTAAAATTAGAAATCCATTGAAAATTGGTTGTGAAGCAATTAGCAGTTATATAAATGTGTTGTTTAATTCCAGTTATGCTTCTGGGTGTTTGCCATATGTTATGTGAATGTTACTATTGGAATGTTGTCAAATTACACTTGATGAGAAGCATCCTAAATTATGTAATGATTCTACGAACGAAAAGAGATACAGAGAAACATAAACAATAAATATATTTTTTTCTTGATGTAAACCTGCGCATGTGGAATTGCTCGCGGTTTGTAATTTCACAGTTGACATTATTAATAATTTTCAGAATTATTTAATCGACTCTAATTATTACTATTTAATAATGAGTCTCCTCTGATGAAGGAAAAGTAAATATGATCTTATGTAGTCATTCATCACACTGCAATATCGTTATGAGATAAAAAAAAAAAAAAAAAAATGAAGAGCAGTCAAATTATTATCGAATCATATTCATTATTCAGCAATGTTGTTTGTGAATTGTAATTTTATCCATTAGTATAACTTTTTTCAGCAATACTTATTCAACTTCATTTCTGCATAACACTTCTGATATATTATTAACATTAGCCTTTAGATGCTATACTGCGTTTCATTTCAAAGCGAATATAATTATATTTAAAAGGAGTATACTTACAGTAATACAGACGTTGAAGATCTGAAATATTATTCCAGAAGATCATCAGAGGCAATGAGTTTGGTTGTTGAGCTGATTTGTTCATTTGGCATTGAGGTACAACAATATCATATTCATCTGGAAATAAAATGAAAAGAGTGAATATTACTCTAAATGGAATATTACAATAAATTAATTTAATTAATGGTAATTTTCTACTTTAGCATAACTTTACATTTTCTTTATATGTCATTATTTAATTAAAGTTGATATACAATGCAGATCAAAGTTGATATCATACGGAAAGTAATTACTTATTTAACTCGATAAGTCATAAATGAAAGGGGATTTTTATATATCTTCTGAAATTCAATATAACAATAATATTTATGTTTTAAAACTTAATATACAGAAAAATGTTCATTTTACAGAAATTATTATATTTAAAAAATTGAAATAAATGTTTTTGAGTATGTTGAAGCTCTTTTTTTTCGACTGATAAAAATGTCGATATTTGTATATAATAAACCACCTCAGAATTACAAACTCTCCAAGAAAAGAAAATACACAAACAAAAAAACTAATTCCGTATTCCATTCGTTGAAGTGACAAATTTTGTCTTTTGCTTTCAACAATACACCTCTCTATCAACCCCAATCATTTCTCCTTCTTTCCCTCCCTCCCCCCTCCTACCTCTCCCTCCCCCTCCTCTCTCTCTCGTCTCTTCCCTGTCAAATATAGAGAAGGTCTCATCTAAGAAATGATGCTCATTTTCAGGAAAGACATCAGCTCTCTCTACCTTTGATGGGAAAAGGGAAAAAGGAATTTGACGTTTTTCTCATCCTATTTATATTCTTCCTGCTCTTTTGGAATAGTTTACTTAAAAAGATAGGAGGAAGACGAGGACGAAATTCGTTTCACCTGTTCACAAAGTGGAAATGGCAATAGAACCCATTCAGACACTTTCTCATATTCGACTGGGATAAAATTTATGACAATTGTTAGTTACACGCAATCATATAGAATTATTCCTATTTTTATCAAGTTGCTTCCGATCTTTCTTTCTTTCCCTTTTCGTTGGATTGAGTATTCAGTATTGGATGGTGTCGATCCGGAAGACGGGATAATGGATAATTGGATTATTATTTTATTATATTATATTTTGCATTGATGGCAATTATATTCTGAAAGACGTCTTCGCAATAAGTAATTTTGAAAATGAACAGGAGTTTTAGGATGTGCTTAAAGCTACTGACATAAAAAACGTAATATTGCATTAGTTATACAGTATTATCACTATATCTCAAATATCAAACCCTTCTAACGAATATTTAATTCCAGACATTATTATACTGATTACTGGTGAAGAGTTCATTCTGTAATGCTTATTATTGGTAAAAATAATAATAATAGAAATGTCAGGAAATTCCTGAATGCTTGTACAGGACTGCTACGCATATACAGACAATTGTATTTTTTATATTATATCTTCCCATATTTGATATCTTTCGCGGTATGGAATATTGTAATCAGGTCTTGAACAACAAGATTACAATAATTTATTACTGCTTTAAAAATTACTTATTGTGATTGTATGAAAATTAAATGTAATGAAGACTAAACGTTGTTAGCAGTAATCTAAAGAAATATGAATTATGTACCCATTTACAAGATATAACAACACATTACGTTTTGAAAATCTTGTTACTTTCAGTTTTCCATATGACTGTAAACAAGAGTGATTCAACCTATATGATCCAGGAATGGAAATGTACTAGTTTTTCTAAAAAAATGTAATAGATAACTGAAACATATAGAACGTAAAGAAGGCATTTGACAAAAGCGTCATTTTGAATGAGAAACTTGTTAAAATATCAATAAATAACATTGTTGAATATATTTAAAAATTATGATGCTTTATAGAATTTATCATTTAAAAATCTTTTTCATTTCTATTTCATATTTGTTTTGGGAGAATGTTACAATTTCTTATTTTTAATCAAAATAAGATCGACCTTTAAGTAAATTCATGTTACTCATTAACATTACATGTTATGCTGTTTATATTAAAATGATAATTCTAACGAGCAAAATGTATATTTATAATTATTAATTATACAAAACCAGTAAAATTTGCTGTATCTACACTTATTGAACTATAGAGCAATGCACTTTATATGTTTTTACCGGATAATGTTAATATTACAAAGGAACCATAGAAAGAAAAAATTATAACAGATTTTATTAATAAATAGTACCATTTATATTTATAAAGACTATAATATAAATATCTATACAGTATTTGTTGAAATGGCACTGTTAATGTGTAAAAATATTTTTAAGCAAAACCAAAAGAAAATGTACTAGATTTGTAGAAATGTAACAAACTTCCTTTCGTCACTTTCCACTCTACAGCAAAAGCAAAAGTATTCTTTCTCTCTCTCTGTTATTTTGTTTCATTGTACGAAAAGTACTACATCAGCTCTGTTCAGTCAATAAGTAATTAAGTATCATATTTTCACTGTATTCAAATAATACTTTTATTAAAAATAGATTACTCTTGTTAAAATATGTTTAAAAAAATATTATTGACCAGCCCTCATAGCATAGAATGGCCAACTTGTGATATAGGCAACCGCGTTATGGCGTTAATTTATAAACTTGATCAAGTACGTATAGTAGAAAATATTCAAAATATTCATTATTGTAGTAATTTTGGTTTCTTATAACTATTATTTTAAGTTGCAGGTTATTATGAAAAGTCTGGAAGAGTGGCTTCAATAATGAAAGAAATATTAATGACTTAAATCAATAAAGCATTAATAAATAAATAAATCGAAATTAAATTCTATTATTATATAAATTTAATAGGTACTTATGCTTTGCGTTAATTAATCATAACTCTTTCTTTTTTTTTAGAGGACAGTGGGTATCCTTTTGAATAACAACCATTATATTATATTTAAAAAAGTTCACTAAATTGTAATAAACAGGCAAAATGTTCAATTTAGAAAATCAAATTTGATATTTAACACATTGTCCCATATTTCATACTTTGCTTTTATAACTAGTTTCGTGATGCCAAAAACAATATTTCCCATATGAGTTTATATTATAAAAAGTACAAATTATTAAAAATATACATATATTCAACTATATTAATATTTTTTTTTACAGCGAACTACAAATTGGTGTAAATATAATTAATTGTAATAATAAATTGCAAAAGGTCTTATATAATTCTCATTTACATTTTCATTCTGAGATATCTTGTATTACGTAATCTGTACTAATTGATAATGCCACCAGATTTTCGGATATTTTTTCATAGACTACGTTCAGACTTGTATCTTTTCTCTTTTTCGTAGGATTGTTATTCAAATATTTGGCATTTTTATTCTCGGTACCTTTCCATTAAAGACGCTAAAAATGAAAATTCTAAAAATTAATGAGAATGAACATATTACGCAAAAGGGAAAAGAGGCAGTTTGAACACACACTAAGTTCGACACATATTCTTATAATTTATTGTAATATTCTGAAAATGAATTTAAACAGAGAAAACTACACGTTATTTCATGATGTAAAAAAATATGCATCCATCTATTATTGGTGTATTGTTGTGGGAGTTCGAAACTTCAAAATAATATACAGTACATATAAACGAGAAGTCTACGTAGCTCCGTCTTGGACACTACAGCGTTACATGTACGTCCGACTTTGGGTGCGTCACGTCAACATCAGTACCACATATATATAA
>JAQIWE010002494.1:0-13138 GCA_034698565.1 Campodea plusiochaeta | reverse complement strand
CTGAAAATTTGGTCAAAATCGGACAAATAATGGGGGGGGGGGGAAGACAGATAGACATGATCGTTCTAGCTATAATCCTTTTTTACGTTCGAAAAATTAATGCTGAAAAAGAGTATTGTGATATTTTTTAAATCAGAAAGGAAAACTGATGATACATACTAAAATTAATGTTTTTATATCCTTATTTATATTATTTTCATTCATGAATCAAAATTTCATGTTTCTAAACCGTTTATTTTCCAAGACATTGCTCTTTTACTGTACCTTACGGCTTGTGATTACGTCATGGTACAAAAAATTACTTATAGTACAGTATATTGGTTTCTACGCAATTAAGACATCTCTGGAGATGAATTATTTTTAGTGAATTATGTTGATTTCTTGTATTTAAAATTTAGATACTATTGTTTTTTCCAAGTAATTTTCGGTTTATGTTATATTCTCGCTATTTTCTTGGGCTGTAGTATTACGAAATTTAATTCATTATTATTCTGTAGTATTCAAGTTTTTTTCTCCAAAGTATATTTTATTGGAGAAACTTACTATAATAAATAAACTCTCCAACACAAAATAATTCTTACACGTTAATAGATACATGCGATTTCCTAAATTGTAGAAAAAAATTATATTAAGAAAAGTTCTAAATCTTTTCATGGGCAGATGGGCATCCAATTGTGGGCAAATTTGGATAGCTTCTACTTGCCCCTTTCTTTCAATGGTATAATGATATGCAAATAAAGTTTACTGCTAAATGTATGGAATTTTTTTAAGTAAATTTTTTTCCAAAAAAATTGCTTTATAATTTGAAATAAATTGTTAAAATCCGAATAACAATTTTAATAGTTGAACTATATATTTTTTATTTAACAAACCCTCTTTTTGATGAATACTATACAGAGTCAAAACAAGAGTGTTAATGACATAATATCAATACAAAAGTTTCCTTTATAATCAGTAATTAAAACTTTCAAATTAAATGCAAACAAAAATCTCAAAAATACGCAACCTTTCCGTCATGGTCTGACAGAATGCAATTACGAAATGAAGCTTACGTGGCTGTATTAGCTAATCGATTGAAGTCCTTTCCAAATGAAGTGGAAAACGTGGTGTGAAAAGTAATTTCGTAGGAAATACCATTACCATTGAACTTCAAGTATAAAGAGAAATTCTGAGAGAGGATTAGAGTCTTCCAGCTGTTGAATGCTGTGTGGTCAAGGGTAACTTTCCAGTTCATGTTACTCTATATTCTTCCACAAATGGGAGATCTCTTTCTCTGCTTTTCTAATCTTTAATAAGATAGAGATTTGAGGCTCTGACCAGATTGTAAAAAAGACATTAAGATTTATGACGTTAATATGGTGCATCAGAAAGTTGAAATTGTTTGGGTTGTTGTTAAATTTTATGTTTGTACTGTATGGATTTACAAAGTTATTGGTTTTGTTATTCTCATTTACAGGGCATCAGATCAGAATACAATGGCTCTTCTCAACATTTTTTTAAAGTTATTTGTTTTCTAAATAAGCATAAAAAGATTTTTTAATTTTATAGTGTTTCTGTATTTTTTCTGAGCAATGAAAATTAACTTATATTTGTTTATTTACTTGGATTAAGAGCTATATATACTCTTATCGAAAAAAATATATAAAGTTAAACTGCAAAAATGAACAGATATTTAAAGAAAAGCACAATCATTATGTGAATAGTCAGAAAAGCCAACTTAACCTATAATTTAATGGCACTCTACAACTAATAGTTGATCATGGATATTACAACATAAACTATACTGCTTTCATTCATATAACTTCTGTTTTAGAAATAGATCAAAAACAATAAGCAACTATTTACTGCTATTGTATATTATACAATCGTGAACTTGATGGAGAAATAAGAAAATGTATATATCCTTTAAGAAGAAAAAGTGAGACTCGAAAGTTGTATAATGATTTCCTCGATGGACCCAGATGACATCATTAAAGATGCTTTCGTCATTTATTTATTACTCTCTGGAGGAGTGTGGAATATCAAGCAAGATTTCAAAAATATTTACTTCATTTTTGAACTTCATTGAGCACAGAGTGGTTTACGAGATCATATTTTTTAAATTTTAATTTATTCTAGTTCCCTTAACAACTTAAGTGTTTTATACCGGATGCCTCATTATGCTAAGAAATACTGTATTCCTTCAAGCCTTGAAGAATGAAATTAAATTTCGATTGTCAATTCCCTGAAATGTATTCTATGCTGTTTGCAATTTATTTTTAAGCCTTATCCAGCGGAATATATTTTTTTATAATTTTCAATATTTCCAATTCATGAAGATATTGCAAATATTTAAAAACAAAAGTTCCGATTCTTTCTTTTCTTGTGTTCAAGAAAAACCTAAATGATTTACTTTCACAGTTTTGAATAAATATTGATATATTTGAACACGTTTTGTATACATATTGATATATTTGAACAGGGTGTGAATACATATTAATATATTTGATTCAGTTTTGAATACATTCATTTTTTTTAACAAATTTTGAATACGTACAATGTGTATCCACTCAAAAAAGTTTAACATCGATTAGTGATACTTGCTCAACTCTGACAACCTTCCTCTTTAAAGGCTCCAGATTTGGTCGATTTAGTATAAGAGTTACATGTATGCCTCACTACGTGCTCATATGGAAAGCGATCGTGCTCTCTAAATAGAGCTTACTCTTTTTGTCTTCTCCTCATGAAAACTACATGTTTTTTTTTAAATGGAATACACTGTAGTTTGTATTATGGTAATTAGGAAGAAGTTATTCCCTCTCTACAAATTTTACATATTATGAGATACGCAGAACAATACCAGATAATGCATATTATGAAACAAAATAAAAAGTTAATATTAATTCTCACATTGACAGTAAAAGTTAAAAATTAGTAAAAAAAACTAGTGGATGTACAGATTAAAAACCTGTCAATCAAAAAACTTCTCCGAATTTTGAACTTACGAGTTAGATTGAAACTAATTCAAATAAATAATAACTTCATTAGAAAAAAGTGAAACACAAAGAATATCAACACAATATAAATTCTTTTTCGTTTTCCCTTCTTTAGCCAGTACCCATATTCGTCGTAATGCTCCGAAAGTTCCATTCTTCCCATCTTCATCAATTTCAGGACATCCGTTTCTTCCTGGAGGGTGTCATGGTGCAATTTGCACTATACTATAACACCATGAGTATGTGCAATATATTCCATTATATGGTTTATGCATGGTTATAGTGGTGAATGCTATTGGTCGTAGCATGATAAAACATTGTTTTACTTTTAGGGATAGAATTGTGATTTTTGATGTTGTTATCCAAAAAATGCATATTTTTACGTATAATATTTTTTGGATGTTTAAAGAAAGTGAAAGTTTTTCGTGCATGATTATATTTTAAGAATAAAAATTAATTTGGATGCAAGTTTTAGAGTATGATATGTCAATATTATTTTTGAAGTTTTGTCGCGTTATTCATTTCAGTAGCATTTTAGTAAAATTATTAATTTGATAATATGATAAAAATTTAATAACTTTAAAACTTTTTTTAAACTTCAGCAGTATAATGGTATCCCGATTGGCTATTTTAGGTAGTTTTGAAGCAGAATTTAACAATCCTTATTTCACTATATGCACGTGCATGACTGTCTCATATAGTATTCACACCAGCACTGATGATTCTTTTTACATTATATTTATCTTAATCGTATTGCTTAATATCTGTTCTAAATAATTTTATTACTCGTACATTAATTTTCAAAGATTTATTCAATTAATAAATTACATACCGAAATAATATTATCAGGAAATATTAAATATTATTACCTTGTTAAAATCAATATTTAAAATGTAATGCAAAACAAAAACAATTTGGAATATTTGCAAAGATGACATAATAGTATATTATAAATGAAATGATTTAACTGACGAACTACATTGTTCCTTTGCAAGCTTCTAATACGTCGCAATTTAATTTAAATAGTAATAATAATAGATAATTTTATTTTATCAATGAAAGATTTATATCTTGAATCTACTGAAATGCATCAATGCAATTACAATAAAAAATATTATAATGCAATAAACAGAAAGTACTGGGATCATTATATCCATTCAAAATTGCTGACTGTACAGTATACCTCCTTTTCAGACGATTGGATTTGATGGTCTCTTAGTAAACTAAACCGAGGAATCTTCTCTCCAAAAACCAATGTAGCAGCCCAAGACAAACGTTTTCAGTACAACAAATAATCACCAAGTATATAATGATTGTAAGGACAAAGTTCAAACCGTCTTAAGTTCAGTTATATACTTCAGCCTTTGGAAAAAGTAAAAAGTGTATTTTTCTTAATCAATATCTTGATCTTTACAGTAAAACTCTTTTTCATTGTGACAAGGAATTGGATTATTCGCTTTTGATATTATTTTGAGAAATTGTGTAAATTTTTCTAGTTGCGAAGATTATTTTAGATCCTAACTGTTTATTCAGAAAACTGATAAATATTTAAAGTTCTTTTATATATCATCAAATGACATTGTCCAATATTCAGATCCATAGAAAAAGTATTATGCAGCTATTTAACATATCAGAAACACATGAAAACATTATTATTGTTATTAAAACATGTAAGGGAATTAAAATAATATGAATAAAACTAAATAAAAAAAACATGAAGAAATATTGCAAATTAAAAAATGTCAGCATCTCGTGTGTGGTTTCAACATTAAAAAAAATCTGATTAGTATTAGTTAATAGAGAAATTAATTGATAGATAAGCGAATTTTCCAATTCCTTGATCGAATACGCCTTCAACAACATCTATTAATTTAAGTTTCTGATGATTCCATTATTTCTCTTAATATAGGTTCAAATTGCTCAATGTAGATACCAAATGTATTCCTTACATAAAAGCAAAATAATGTCTATAGCTCATATCTTTCTGTGTTAAAAAACTAATCATATCTTTGACTGTGAAAAACTTTAATCTGTGCTGGTTGTCTGGTTAGGGACAAATTTTCTTATTTCTCTGTAATTTTAATTTTAAATTTGTCCAAGTATAAATTTCAGCTGTCAGTGTCAGAAAAGTTAGGCTAATTTCTAGTAGCAATTTTATGCAGAAAACAAAAAAGGTGAATGTGCTCATTTAACACATTTTCATTTTACAAACCCTGTTATGTTGTGTACTGGTGAAATTTTGTTTCGGCATAACAAATTGACAGCTGAAATTTTAAACTTGGATGATAACTGACATATAATTTGATAAGAGTTTAAATGTGACAATAATTAAGTAACAAAAAAGTAATTTATTTTATAGCAGCATTATTGGGATCTGTGTTACTTTTCTATAAACTGAAAATAATATAATATTATTCTTTGTTCTCTTATAATAGTATTTTGTTATACAACATATTGTTGCTGAGCACAATAGTATAATTTTGAGCAGATATTTCCGCTGGTGTAGGAAAAAATGTGAATGTTGACAATCTTATTTAGCACAAATTATAAAGGTGATTTAAATTGTGATTCAAATAATGCTATACTCTTTTACTATATTAATCAGTATAATAAGTTTATGCTGGTTACTTGTATACGACTTCATTCTTATGTGTGTTGTAAAAATTCTCTGCCTTGTCTCTATGTAAAATCTCACATTGTTATTTCACATTGTCTGTGTATGTTAATTGACGCCTTAAAATATAGAAATTCCATATATATTGATGTTTTATTTTCAAGTATTTAATTCCTCATTCATTTGTGATTAAAATATTGAAATTTTTAGAATATTCTAATGTTCGAATTACAGAAAATATTTCATTATGTTGATGAAATTTATCGATGTCAAAAAAAAAAAACGTTGAAGAGATCTTTTCGCAAAATATTGTGAATACATAAAAGATTTTTAATATATTTTCCATGAAAAATATAAATATTTCTGCTTTGCCTCCGAAAAAAATTAAATTATTGTGAAATTGTAAAACCACACTATTTAACGTCATCTGAGTGGAGCCTTATATACAAAATCTTCGAAAGTTCTGATTAAAGATTTTTCTCCTCATTTCTTAAAAGCGGAAAGACAGAAAGAAAATGCGTTTGTTGAGTTCCATTTGAATGCTTACATTACGAAAACAAACAAATTCTACTTTAGAATTTTTACGCGTAATAAAATCTCAAGGAAGAACAATCTCACATATACTTTATTTAGCGCTCTTCCATAAGAAACGGCAGGAATTTTAATTAAAAGTGAGCAAATAGTACAAATCTCATCAGCAAAATTCGGATTAAAAGAAAAAGCAAATTATATTCCTTTATATCTTTAATTTATTGGTGATACGAGTTTGACGTAATATCTTTATTAATTCTGAAGTTCGGCAAATATATCAAAATCTTACGGACCCAAATCGATTAATCCATCAAGGGTGTTTCTGATATTCCTACAATTGATAATCCTTTGTTGACTTATATGTTTTCTTTAACCAGCCTGCGAATTGTATAGAAAATACACAATTTGAACCACGCAAACAAGTGATCAACAATGAGTTTATTTGTCAAAATAGTTTAAAGACATAACCAGTTTGAGTCCGTAAAATTTTGGAAGGACTACATATAAAGATATTTTTTTTCCTTTTTAAATTTTAGAAGTCATATATATTTAGAATTCGGAATCAAAGAGTTGTTTCACCTTTTTATAAATACAGTACTGATGTATCGTGTGATGCCAGCTGGTACTTTCAGTATTTATTGAAATTCTGAAAATGTTTTACCATGAGAGTTTGCGGTATACAGTATACCATCAAATTTGGATCTTGTTTGTTTAGTAAACTTTTATCGAAAATGGAATTAAAAAATTAACTTCCTATAACCATAGAAAATAATAAAAATCAATTTCCATGCCTTTAATTCCTCCTCTACCCAAACTGTTATTAAGTAGCAAAACACTGTTATTAATCCTCTTGAACAAAAATAAACATCCTGTACTCCTCTGTATCAGTAACGTATTCTTCAAGTTCGTTTACACAGGATTATTCACCCCTATACTGTACATACGTATATAGTCCTCCATTCTGAATCTAATAACAAATGATATTATTCTTATCCTTTTCAAAATAACTGTCGAGACAATGACGTTATGATTGATTTATACAGTAGATTCTGCAGGTGATTGTTTTCTCATAGCATTTCGTTCAGAAGATTTCATTATATAAATCATTCTCGTGTCAGATATTATTTTCACATTGACGTATTACGTTATGTTAATATATTTTATCAGTTAATCTTTGGTCAAATAGGTTTTCTCAATAAATGTTTATTAAAGATTTAGCAACACATTATGTACAGTATAACGTTTGCTTTGAAACAAACTACACCGAAATGCAGCCACTGAATTCAACTAATGATCCAAAACTTTTTTTTCATTGCTGAATTTGGAAAATACCGTTCAACAGGCGCAAGTACCTGATCCTGATTTAGATATTCTAAAATATTATGAAAATATCTTTCAAATGGCAGGATGCTTTTATATTGGCTAAACTATTTTTTGCTTATTTAGCTTCATCAATAGCAAATTACGAAACATTTGTCTGTATCAGACTGAAGTTATAATTATATCATAATAAAATCATGAAGTATTTCTAAATATCAGTGATGTTACTGAAGTACAGTATATGCGTATATCCCAGGTATTACTGAAGTTAAATCTATATGATTTCAAAAAGGTTCATGATATCTTTAAGAGCCATTAAAATTCTTCAGCTATAGTTATCTTCTAAATGTAATGAGCATTCAGAATTTGAAAAGGCATTGCTCCTCTGAGAAATGAACTCTTGTAAGGAAAAATGAAATATGAAAATACAAAATAACATTTATAATTGAGATCGAGTAGCTTTACATTATGTATCACATGGTATGTTATTTACACTATAGCCCTTTGGCATTTAATTACGAACAAGAACGCATCTCGTATTTCTTTACTACATAAGCAGTAAACATAAAAGTTAGCTGCAAAATTTAGCATTTCTAAATCATTTGCTACAGCTCGGAAAAGTTGGTAGTCAGTATCGGCTTGAAGATCGTCAGCACTGATTATTGATAGAATCGCTGCTGGTGCTGTGCACAAAACAAATAGTATAGTAATACCGATTAAAACGTGAATTAATCTTCTTTCTTCGGGAGATTGTATTCGTTTTACTGTTCCGAACTTCGCGATTATGTAAGACGACATATTCGATACTGTCAGTGAATTACCACTTTTCGAAACTTCACTCGTTATTTTACAGTCGGCTGATGGACGGGTAGGCGTGACATATCCAGCTTTCAATCGCTGTCTTCGTTCTTCAATTTTACGAAATTTGTAAAATATTAAACTGTTTAAAATAACTAAAACGACTAATGGACCGAAACGCATGCAAGTTTCGCTAATGTACAGGTAAATTTCCCACAAAGGTGTTTGCGTAACACGGTAATTTTCAACAATACCGTACGTTTCAGTCGTGTTTTCACATTTTGTTACCTGACGGTAAAATACAAGTGGAGCATTTAACAGAAAGCCTGCGATGAATATTAATAGAATTGATGTATTTGCTCGCCAACGTGTATGGACTTTTGAAAACTTAGTTGGTCTCGCAACGGAAACATATCTGTCTACGGTCATAGCTACAATTAAAAACACTGATGAAGCAGAAAAACCGTTGAGTAACGGAAGTTCAATATGAGCTCGGTAAATTGTCGGCCAATAGGAACCTTGGTAAAGGTTCAAAAAATCCATGACCATCGTGATAGCCACAATGAGCGCACATAAATTACAGGTTGCCAGAGCAGTGAGATATTTATACATAACACCTTGAAGAAACGGTCTTGTAAGAACAACTAAGTTTAAAGTGTTTCCAATAATTCCCACTGCGATTATCACTGGCGCCACTAGTCCATATGCAACCAACACGACATCCTCGATGGCTTGATTTATATCTGCTGTGTCACAGCTACTTGAAGCATTCAGCGTCATTTTGGAAAGGATTGTGGATTATGGAAACATGTCTGAGGAAAAAAGAAAATACAATATTAATAAAGGATAATTGTAGAATAGAAAAAAACATATTCACACCAGTTTAAATTTGCTGATCGTTATTACCAAAGCAATTATTTTCAAGCACACCAAAACAACATATTTAAACGTATGTAAATACGAGTATTAATATCGAATTTTAACAACTCATCTATTATATATTGTGTTCAGTGAAGTTATATATTTTCACTTTTTAGCAGTGTCTCTCTGATTTCTAATAAAGTGAAATACTGTACAGTATAGGTATTTAAAAAGATTAAGATTCCGTGTACGTCTTACCTTTAGTGACAAGTTGTCAGGTCTAGACGTGACTAAACTTCAGTTTGAATGCTGTCAGAAAATTACTGCTTCCTTTTTTTAACACTTCTTACAAATCGTCTGTGAATAACTAAATACTTAGTATAGTAGATGACTTTAAAACAAAAATAATTTATTTAAATAAAAGCAATTTTGAACATACTTAACCTAAGAGTTATAATTCAGTATTTTATGATTAAAATTTAAAAGTAGGCAACAATTAATTATATTCTCTTTTGAAATTCATTAAGTATTATAATAAACGTTTATTAAAAACTTCTATGAAGTTTTTGAATTAATTACTCTCACGAATAGATTACTTCTATCAGTCAGCACACTGTATGGTATAATGTATAAAGTTTAGTGCTATAGACCTTATTAAGGATTTTTAATAGTGATGTCGAAAAATACATTTCAATCAAACATGTATTTAATAATAACAATGAAAAATAATATTAGAATTGAATACTAAGTTTGTTTTGTCCTTATAATATTTGATTTCGTTAAATCTTGAAAAATAAATCTTGAAATGTAATGAACGCTTACAAATTGTAAAACAAATGTTCAGAAAGAAAACACTTTGAAAAGAACATACGAAATGAATTATAATACAGATCTGAGAGAGAACGTTTCCACAGGAATGAGCAGAGTTTTGGAAACCCGAACTCGGCCATCAAACTGACTCGTAAAAAGATACCCGACTCGAATTATTGTCACGACATTTTTTATGTAAAACGTTTTTAAAATACTTAATTTTTCAAATTAATAATAAAGAAAAACGAATTTATGACCAAAATGGAATATTGAATTTTGAGAGAACGTGTTTGAAGATTGAGTTAGAGTATCCACGTTTAGTCGAAAAGTAAGACAATATAGGTTCATTGGTTAGTTCAGTTTATTTATTTTACCAAAAATCTACAGTAGTATTATGATCTCCAATTAAAATGATATTGACGTTATAAATTGCAATTAAATAACTGATATTTACATCAAATAAAACTGATATTCATGTTACATCAGATGATGACAAATTATTTTTTGGTAAGCACACAATTTTTTTTTCTACACAGGCTAATCAAAACATTTTATTCAAAGGTTTACTACTTTTGCAGCTTATGAAAAAAAACATTGATTTGTTGTACGAAACAAAATATTCCAAACGTATTTAATTGTACTATAGATGAAGAACTCTCATTGTAATTATACATTTAAACCCTAACTGTTTAGATTCCTTTTCAACATTGTACGAGGTTGGATTGGGGCATAGTGTTCCTAACCATACAGGAACAATAATATTACGCTAGGCTTTTGACAATGTAAACATCGTGTATTTAATATGATACCTGCAAATTACAGAGCTGTAAGGTCACAGGTAATCTTTAACAAGATATTTATGAACTGAAGAAGGTCTTAGAGGGGTTGTGGATGAGTTTTTGGAAGATTAATATGAAACCTTCCAGAAAGCCATTAGAGCGCTCGAAACCAGCAGTTACAGAAATTTTATGATGTTTTCTGAGGTTATAAGTAGATAAATTAGATTGATTTTGGTCCACTCAGATATTGTTATCCTCTTGAGTCAAAACATAAAATTTTTACGTTAACTCACCCTTTGAATCTTGAAATAGTGACTTTCTTCAGTTCATCAGGCCTAATTTGCCAATTAAACAACAATCCGCCAACGTAAAGCTCTGTAATTTTGCATGTTTTCATCAAAACGCACCTTATTTGCATTGCCAAGGGGAAAACATAATATTACTGTCCCTTCATAGTTTGAGACACTATGACCAAATCTACTCTCGTGTATCGTTTGCTCTAATTGAAATTAAAAAAAAAAACGTTATACCTACCTATAATTTTATCCAAAGTAAAATCGATTCACAAAAGTAATAATTCATTCAATACGATTATAATAATAATTTATAACGTCAACACTTTCTAAGAAGACATTGCAAATAGGAAGGAACAAACATAGTTCTATACGTGACATTTTATCTTATCATTTAAATACAAAAAGATTAAATTAATATTTAAATAATGTCATGTAGTTTTTAAAAGCACCTCCTAACATGTTATACTTATCACGTTGTCAGATATAAAATTATGTCGCTGATTGAAAGAGATTGACATACTAATATCACTCATATAAAATGCAAATAATATACCTTGCTGTATTACGTCTTTGTATGTTGCTGGAATTAATTTAGTCGGTGATATATTTATTTCAGACAAGATATCATTTCTAGCAGCACTATATATAACTGATTATTGTCAGGTTAAAAATGTGATAAGCACGTCTTACTGTACACAATTTTGAAGTACTGTACGAGTAATAATAAGATTACATGCACCTCTTGAGAAATTGCCGATTCATGATGAAGTTTCTTAAACATTGTATACTTATCACGTGAAATCTGTCCTCTTACAAAAATTAATTCAATATTGTAAGAAGAAGAATATTAATATATTGTACATTTGAATATATGCTGGTAAATTTGGTTCTAAACATCATGTAAATCCCCTATATAGAGCAATATTATGTAAAATGTCAGAAAAGATTTGCAATTTATACTGAGGTACAATAGATATTCGCATTTCTAAAGCAATGAATAATTCAACAATTTATTTACTTAAATATGTTTCCTGAAGTACAATTTAAAAATGTAAGTTGAAAATTACTTATGAGGTCGTGAATAGCATTTCGAATTATACTATAGTAACTATAGTATAGTTGCTCATAATTAGGATTATAAATTCAGTAAGTAACTTTTAGACATAAGAGGATGGAATGGATGATAGTGTTTGCCAGTGGAGTAGACAAGGAGGATATTTGGGAAAAAATACGCTAAAACAATCTCATTTTATAAAACAATTGTAAAATTGAGTTAAAAATGAGTTGTTTTCAGTCACCTTAATTTTTCGAAATTTTGGTGGCTTTCCTCGGAAGGTCTTCGACATCGCTTTACCATAGGAATAATAATATAGAAACAATAATATTAAGTTGATCTCTTGACTATGCAAACAAAATAATTTTGTTTTGATGAAGACCTGCAAAATTATAACTTTGTATGTTCATTGATTCTTGTTTAAATTGAACACTGAAGAAGGTTAATATTCCAAGATTCGTGGAACAGCTTAATTTTAAAATGTAATATTGTTGCTGATGTGGAAAGCAATATTCGAATGAACCATTAAAAACAACTTAATTTATCTACTTAACCTGGAAGAAAAAAAACATACATTTTCCGTAACAGCTTTCGAATGATCGATTATTTCCTGAAAAACAGGAAAGAATCTATCATTGGTTAATCATCTAAAACTCATCTCCACCCACTATAAGATTTTCTTTAGTTTTATCAAATAAAAAATAATATTCTGTGGACGTACATCTCTACAATATTGCATTTATTAATTGAAACGTACAGTATGACTTTTACATTTCCAAGAACCCAGTACACTACTGTATATAATTGTACAGTACCTTCATGAATGGTTACAGACACAATATGATCTAATCCACCCTTGTAGAGGTGATGCAAATCGATTGATATTTTTAGAGAAATTAATAGTACTGAAATATATTTTCAACTTGAAATTGATAAGTTTGAACTTTCTATTATACTCTCTGTCGATAGGTTTTCTCCAAAAACATATTATATTGCAAATGTCTTTGTCCCTAAAAGGAGCAGTATACACCGTAAAAAAAGATTTGTTACTTAGGCAAATAAATATGTTTAATTAACAAGTTTTATTGGTAAATATAGAG
>JAQIWE010002493.1:0-13146 GCA_034698565.1 Campodea plusiochaeta | reverse complement strand
CGGTAGGGTTAATTATTTGTTATCTATATGATGTTGTAAAGATGTAGAATCAGTTATACTTCACAGAAAGTAATAATACTATACTGTGCAAGCTGTTATTATTTGTAGTATTGAATCTGAAATGTCGCTTGTCTGCTTTCGGACCGCGCACCGCTTTGTCGTAAATGTCGCTTGTCTGCTTTCGGACCGCGCACCGCTTTGTCGTTTTATCGCATTAGGTCAATATTCCTTTTAGTTGATTAGTTTTTAAGTTGTTTTTTACATGCATAAGGAAATACTTCGAAGATTTTCAAGTTTTATAGAGGAGTATTAATGTATTATATTATTTATGTATAATAAGATTCATAATAATTATTATTATAAAAAATTCAAAAATCTATTTGAGATACGATGAAAGGAATATATTCTTGTTAATTTTTATTTGTATCTGTAAAAAAACTAATTATCATAAAATCCAACAGTAATATTTTTTTTATATCTGTATTTAAAAATAATTATATTTCACTATCCTAAAATTTGGAATTTAAAATAGTCTACCTGGTACGGTAATAAAAAATCATTTCATTGCAGTGTCTTACCATAATTTATAATAAGAACTTGGAATAAAAATGTGTTTTATTTTAAATTAAAATACCTATACAGTAGTTTGAAAGACCAAATGCAGAAATGGGACGCTTGAAATTTGACTTGATGTAATAAAATAATAACTCAGTATTTATCATAATTGTACCTGGCCGAATGAAAACCTAACTTAATTATTATAATAATTTTTATGGGATAGGAACGGTATACAGGCGGGTTTGCCGAAATCTAGTAATTTTTATACAATTAAAATAATAATAATGAAATCCTTCATAATAAAAACTTAGGCCTATACGGTAATTAAATAAAGAGTCAATTGCAAATTTGAAAGTGGTACTATATTCTTAATTAATGTTCATAGCAATGAATTAAATACCTAATTAAATATCTGTCTAATGCTATTTCATTATCGAGAAAACGTAAATAAAAACTTAATTATTTTATTACGTAAATAAAATAATTAAGTCACTCTTTATTATTTTATTTACGTAATATTTCCTTTTCAATAAGCCTCTAATAAAAATTAATTTTAATAATTTATAAAGTGTTAGTCCTATATTTTTATTTTTGTTAAAAAAAACATGAAAAAGTGTATCATAAGGAAAACGATGGTTAACTTTTCATATTTTCAATAGCAGAATAACGTCGCGAAATTTTGTAAATAAGTGATTACAAGAACGTCAATGCTTGATGAAAATAAATTAAAATAATTTTTGTGTGACTTATTTATGATAGAACCTTGAGAAACCAATGTGTGCCATACCAGTTCATGGAAAATGCGTATTTATGATGCTTTGTATACTGATGAGAATGAAATAAAGACTACACCCTTCTTAAAACAACTTACTTCTGCCATTTGGAAGTAACAATGCTCACAGCATACAGCATTTCCAGAAACCAGCGTTACTCTGCCGCTACCATTTATTTTAAATACAAAACCGCTCATGTAAACCGGCGCTACAAGTAGTAAATTTTTATTTTCGTTACAGCGCCACGTCCGCTGCCGGTCAAATTTACGATGTGCTTGGTGATATTTCATTCACGCCGTTTGTCGATCGTAAGTACGTTTCGGAAAATGACGGAAGAGGCGCTGCAACGTTATAAAAAAAGGCGCCGAAGTACGAATTTTAAAACAAGTTTGAAAACAATTTTATTTGTTTTACAACTTAATTCTAATTAAATATATATAACTGAAGTTGTGTAGCTTTATTTTGCTACCTATTTTCAGATAAATAAGTAAGCTTTTTTGAAACACATATCCTTTAAGGATAGTAATTCATAAATTACTGAATTATTTTAGTAACATAAAATATAAATTTCAAGAAAAAGATAAAAGGTAGAAAAGAATTTCGAATGTATTCTCCAGAAGTTTGTAGAACTAGTTCTGTGTCCTTTATATAAGTAGTCGTATTATTGATTGGTATAAGACTTCACAACGATGTTACTTCCGGCACACGTAAATGATGTAGGTGAATTGTGTTGTACAGAAGAAGTAAATCAACTGAAAGTTGTATAATATTGATATTTAGCGATGGTATCGAGGGGGCATTCACTGCAAATTAATGTAGACCGGAATTCGGAAGTAAATACCCCTCGAATGGCATGATACAATATTAGAATAGTTGATTTCAAATGGATGTAATAGTTTACATGTTTTTTCTTCTTATATAACCATAGCAATATAATGAATAATATTTAGTTAAATTTAAAAATATGCCTATCCTTTTAAATGGCAATATTTGAGACTTTTCGTACACCTGTGTATATTGACGCCACCAAAGTACACATCATAGCGTGCACAGCTTTTATTTGGCCTTGGAAATTCCATCAATACATCCAGCTCACAGAAAGCATCATTTCATGGAAATATGGTTTTAATTTTTAATGAGAATAATATAGCATTGGAAAGTACTATCCAATAAACATATAATTAGTGAATAAATACGTGGACTATTATAAAAATTAAAAACTCTAGTGATTGCTTGATCATTATTGATGAATGTATATCGTAATGTCGAGTATAATAATATGCATTATAATTATTCCAACACAGGGTAGATAATGCCCAATTAAAAAAACAAGGCACTCGACTTTACTTTTTTTACCACAGAAATTTGTAGTAATTTTCTCCAAACATGATATTTCACAAGTTTCAAATGACTTCAGGAATTAGTCCCATCGAAGTTGTTAGTCATTCAAAATAAATGGCAGTTTTAAAATATTTATTGGGAAATAAATTGTTCAGAACCACGTAAAATATCAGATGATACTCTTTGAATTGCATTATGTTAATTTAAGGATTATTTTGTAAAATTTGCGATATATATTTTCTGTCATCAATATAACCGAAATAATACTCCAGAGAATCAAAGCAAATTTTCCATAGATATATCCATCACGGACACTAATGAAAAAGCTGAAAGTGAAATACGTTTACCACTCATCCTTGTAATTTCAGAATAAAGCATACTTTACCAACGATTGAAATATAAATTATCAATAATGCCTCATTAGCTTGAATAATGTTCGGCCATTCAAATTATAGTTTAATTTGAAAATTGATTTGTCTGTTTAAAACTAAAAGTATATTTTCCATACTCATTTTTGTATGCTTAAAATTTCCATTCTTAGGAATTCAGGATTTATATAATAGCTATTACTAAAGTTGAACTTTTAACTAAACGCCATGATGAGAAACTCCAGAGGGGTGATAGTACATTATATCCAGCTTCTGGATCACAAACAGCACTTAAAATTGGCGCCGTTTTCTCTTCTAATTCCGTCAGCAACCACAGAATGGGCCTTTAATTGCGTATGAAATGTTCGTCACCGGAGGCGGAAATGAATAGGGTGGGGAGAATGGAAGAAGATGAGTGCTACACAGGAACTTCCGAACCACAGGGTATAGCCAGCAAATCTGCAGGAACAAAGTAAACATCGATGTTAGAGATTTGGCTACTAGTTTGCAGTAATATATTACCACCAATCCTCATGGATGAAATATATAATTATGGGACTATATAGTTATATACAGCCTATTTAAGTTCATGCTTATTATGATACTAAGCGATCTCCTTAAATAAGTAACTTTTTATTAAAATACTCGTAAATATAATAATTCATATCAAAATTATGGATTAAACCACTTCAAAACACAATAAAATATTGGATTGACGTTTCGTTTGCTATATTATCATACATACATTTTCAAAAAACAATATTTTCTTAAATATGTTAAAAAAAGACATGCTATTTAAGCCACTATAATAGTCAAATCTGGATATAAAATATATATTATAAAACTAAATATCTCTTGATCCGTTGGGTCAAAAAAAAAAATTGCTGGAAACAGAATTGCATGAACTTTAAATTGATTTTTATATCATGAATATAGTTGTCGCAGTTTTTGAGAAATTACTATTTCTTTATGGAAATACAAATTTGTCAATTACCTCGATTGACAACTTTAGTTTTGGGGTAGATTTTTTTTTTACTGAGGGCTATATTAACATTAATCTGATATACTTTATTATAAAACCATATAACAATGAAAATAGAATTACATGAACTTTCAAATAGTGTTTGTTTCAATTAGATATCTATTATAGTTCCGGAGAAATTGCATTTCCAAATTGGTGACACTTTTTTTTAGTCACCTGTATGTTGTACCTCGTGAAAAAGTTCCACACTTGGAATTTCATTTTCTTTAAAGAAAAATGGTAAGATACAATACAAAAAATTTGAATAAGTCGAAATTAAGGCTAACATTTATTCCAATTGAAATAATTTACTTATGGTTTATTATTATGGAAATATTTTCCGAAAATGCTTATAAAATGCAGTTTTGGTATTACTGCCAGAGAGTTACGATCTGTTATAAATGTGCAACAAAATATTGAGATTTTCATTTACTATAATTCAGTAATTTAACATTTCGAATATTACCCGTAATAGAGTAAATCGAAAGGTTGTCGTATATATACATTAGAAAAAATTTAGTTTGGCCCGGGACTGCGAAATATTTTATCGATGGTTAAAATTTCCCAAATTTATACTGATTTGAAAATTTCAATTTTGAACTAAAAAAAAAGCTATAATGGGAATAATTTTTGGAAAATTTTTATATTTTTGAACATTTCATTATTTTGAAATCATGTATGTTTGGAATCAAACCATTTCGGAGTAGGGGAGATGGGTCTGAAAATTTCTTTTAATACCCAGCAAATCCAGTATTCAAAATCGATGAAAAGCATCATTGTTTTGGAGTTTTCATCAGAAAAGTTTGCAAATGGCCAAATATACGAAGCCACAATAACTGAATAAGATCTGAACTTGTGTGAAACCCAATGAAATTGAGTAAATTCTATATACCTTGTAACATGCATGCAGAACTGAGTTAATGGTTCTCTTGGGTGCTGTGCTGTAAACCGAGATGATTTATACATCAAACTAATTTACCTACTGGGATACAGGAAATATATATACGGGAGTGCTTGCATGACAGCGATTATTAATTTCACTTCCTCTTTATCGGGATGTAAATTCTAACAATGTTATATCTGTTCCATGTTTCCATATGCTGATGTAGCTTTTGCACGAAGTGAAAAAATTATTATTTTCAGTTGATTTATAGGTTAATCTGTATAATATATGCCATGATCCATTTTCAAAATGGTATGAAGACTATGAACCTTCGGCGTTTCTCATATATTTTTCGTTTTCGTATATAAGTTGTGTTATTGATAATTTCTGAGTTTTTTTTTTACTGCCTCTGACAGTAAATATAATACTACCTTGTATTAAAGATGCTTAATTTACATTACAGCAATATCTTAAAAAATAATACCTGGTATAAATTACTAAATCACTAACAAATTTATTTCTCTAATTAAAAGCTGGTCGTTCGAGAAACTTACTTGCCCCCAGTCTAGGTTACGTTTGTTTCGAGTGATTTTTCATACTTCTATCGCTCAAATTACTATGAAAATGTTGTGATATGAGTAATATTTATTATAGCTCTATAAAAGTAAGCAGAAAAATTAATATAAGAAACTACATGTTTTTATATATATATAAAATTTCAATTGTTAACATAGTATTTATATTCTTACACCAGACGACCCTTTTATTCGTTTGAAAAACGCAGATCTTAAACTGTTAAACATTGAATAATGTCTGAAAAGCAAAAAAAATGTTAAAATTACCTTAATCATAATTAGTTTGAATCAGCCTTGAATCACTGGAATACTCCTGCTGTGTTCAAAACTTTATATTTATCCGTATCTGGATTAGGAAGTGTTGATGCAGAATTGCAGATCTTTATTGTTATACTCTGAAAACTCTTAATTTTGTTTTCTTTTACACTTCGGAAAATATAAACAGAGCAGAATTAAATAGAATTATATTTTTTACAAACTACTGTAAAAGAATTATTAATGTACATTTAATTATTACTTCGAGATCTGCTTAATTAATACATTGAAATTTGAATTTCAAATACAGAATACAATACGCAATGCAATATGGCCACAGTTGTTGTCTTACAAACTTCCTGCTGTCTTTTCCCGTATAGAGGTGTGTTGAGTCCCATTGTTTTCCCACCATTGTTTAATTCACGTACCTAATAATGACATAAGAGTGAAAGTACCTTATTGTTACACCACTACTATGGCTCATATAGTACTATATGATTATTTCATATTGGTGCATAGAAAGCTTTTACGGTGGAAGTATAATAAAAATTAGAACAAAGACATGCAGAGCAAAGAGTCAGCTAATTACTATTTGAAAATATTTTTATGGTTAAAATCATTTCAGGTCAACATAGTAATGTAATAATAATTATTATTGACCTATTGTTTGAAGTTTTTTAAACTACATGTTTCTGCATATTAGTTACAAATGTATCAGATCTGTATTAGAAGTACATGAGATGCCCGTTTGTATTGCTATTTTTCAAAAGTTCCTCCAGTTATAATAGCAACCCCTCTTCCTCCTCCCCTCCATCTTTTGATTTTTTTCTTTCAACATGTGACACTTTTGATTTCCACTTATTTTCCCTTAGATTCAACTGTTGAATCATTCCTTTTTTACCTTAAACATAATATATGAGCGAGATTTCTTACAAATCAAAACCTAATGATGATATCCGTGAAGTCACAGTAAGAGAAATGATGACCGTTCATGGCCATTTTGATAACATGGTTGAGTGAATTTGAGAAGGGGAGCACTGTATTTAAAGTTGCGCTTCACTGAATATTTATATTGTTACAATATTACGACACATGTGGAAGTTGACTGAACTCTGTAACAATAAAAGGTACCCTACGAATCTCTATATGGATTCTATTAAACCTGCAGAATTTCAATACTGAAACTCTAGATGTGCCTTTAAACGGTTCATAGTTTCAATTACATCTTTGCTGTTTTCATCGGACTGATCTTCTTTTTTTAATAAGTAATAATGATATCATTAATGAGTAAAATCCATAATTTGTTGAATATATTGATGATAATCAAATTTATTTACAATTATCCAATAAAGTATACGTATGATAAGATCATGATGTGAACCACTCAAGCTGACGACCTAACATAGATTACGTAGTCCAGACCTCCGATCCTGCAGCATTTAAGGAAAAGTAAATTAATGTTTAAAATTTCATTTACTTTATAAATGAAATATAATGTAGAAAATCTAGTGTTGTTGCTGCAGTTATTACATGAGCGTTGAGTTACTAGCAGTCCATTTTCATTTAAAAATAATCATCACTAAACATAATCTAACATATATTTTTAATGTCATTTAACTAATAACATTACCTTGTACATAATAACTATGCTAAAATTTTGAAGTTTAGACGAAAATAATATATAGTACCCCGCTAGAAATTCTTAAATGTGGAGTTACGATGAAATTCAAAGAAATAAGGACGAGTATTAATGCATAGGAAAATAAAGATGCTCCCAACAGTAATAACAAGGAAATTTTATATCAGTCGTATCATAGACGCATCTTTTACTCATAATATACTCATAATGATTAAAGGATAAATAATTTATAATGATAATCCAGCTGCTGTGACCATGAGCCCGTTAGCGAATACAATAACATAGTATTATAATGACTGGATTTTTATTAAAGTCTCGGATATGATGAAATGTTCGGGTTACCTTACACTCATCTGAATAAACTGAGGTGTTATTAATCTGCAAAATATAAGAGGAAATTCAACATCGACTGAAACCTGTATAGTCTGCATCTAACATACCATCAATTCAAATGTGAAAACTCAGTATTCCTTTTACAATAATATTCTTTCCTATTCACTGTTTAATTTTTCTTCTTGTTTTTTAAGGCAGGTTTTTAATATTTTACCCTTCAAGTTTCAATGACAATAACTTCAGGGTATAAACCATTTATCTGGCAAACGTTTGCATTTTTTATATAGGCTACTTCTGAATGCTTACAAAATAAATATTCTGTATCGGAAAGTGTTAATATTCTAAAACTTTGAAAAGAATTTAAATTTATCCAGATCTACATCGGTCAACAAAGAAAATCAATCTGTGATATCATTCCGTAAGATGACTTCACTTGAGGTAGTATCTGTGAAAATACTTCTACAACTACTTCTGATGACGAGTTGTCGAGTTTTAAAATTTGATATATTCTAATTCAGAAGTAACTCAGAATTATTATGCGAGTCAGAATTATGCTATATTACATAAAACTCTCATCTAATGTCACCCTGCAATTTCTATTTCATCATTCATACTCAGCGACATCAAATCATTTCAGACAGTAGTCTCAACATTTTATCTACCAGAACGTGCAGTCCTTGACCTATGTATCTATCTATTACGCTATTAATCTATCTCTATTTCAAAGCTCAACCGAGCTATTTTATTGCATTGTGACAATGATGTCTCTCATTCAGAACGTATCAGCTTCAATAGATAAATGGGATGAACAAATCATCAATGATGTATGTAAAAATGATGTATATTCCGCTGAAAGAGTTGCCAGACTTATTATATAATTTGATAATACTTTTGTTGAGCAGTTTGGTTGCCTCATCCAGATTTTGTTTTTTGAATAGGAATTAAGAGTTTTCCTAAAAAGAAGTCTTCATTAATTTATTAAAAAATCGCATCTCTCACTTTCAGGAAAATGATCTTTTATAACTGAATCTGATGTAATTTATATACTTCTTCGTACCGTTTTTAAATTTAAATTTCGCATTTCAGTTTTTATCCAATAGAATTCAGATTTTACTCACCAGTTTTTCTTATTACCATTATACGAGAGAAATACTCTCCCTCTAACTAACTCGATAGAATTAAAACGGCTTGCCCAAATAATATGAAACTTCACCCATTTCTTCACTTATTCGCCAACTACAGTTTTGGACATGTTTCATCTCTCTACTGTAATTTTTGCGGCAGCAGCAGTGGATTACTTGGGAAGAAGTCGAAATTAATGGGCACATTGATCTCCAATTCATTAAAGGCCTCACTCTTCAGATTCCCGTTACACAATAACTCAATAAGGGAACATTTTCTGGATTATGAGTTTGGCATTTCTCATCTACCGAGAAGACGAAACTCGAACTTCTATAAGAGAAGAGTGAAGCTTTTAAAAGTCATGATTTTGCTCAAGAAAAATGTTCTATAGTCACCATGCAATCAAACTAATCTGTTGCTTTCACAATATTGGCACTGAAGCACCCATCGTCTATATATTCATTATCTGAAACAAAAAATGTGGAGCAATTTTGAAATCCACTGCCTTTACTTTATGATTTCTACTATTTGGAATCAGAAGTGAGGCGCTGAGGCCTTTGGTGAATTGGAGATCAATGTGCCCGTTAATTTCAACTTCTTCCCAAACAATCCACTTCTGCTGCCACAAAAATTACAGTAGACAGATGAAACATGTCCGAAACTGTTGCTGCTGGTGAATAAATGTATGAAATAGGTGAAGTTTCATAATAGTTGGATAAGCCATTTTAATTCTATCGAGTTGATCTCCTTACTTATTGACTCTCCCTCGTACTTTCGCATGGGTTTGAAGTTAAAAAAAACACTTCAGGAACTTGTTGCAGTTAGTGAAGAACTGCAGATAAAAATGGATTGTTCACTCTTGTTATAATATATTTTAAACATTGACTATATACTCGTAATCCCATATCATAAAATATGATTATATAGTTCCTGGATTATTCTGTGACTGTGAACACCCTGACCATGGAAGAGTTTATACAGTGGTTTATATTTGGTCATATAGGAAGCTGTACACTTATGCATTCCAGCATTTTAGATTACACAAGGGTGAAGTGACCAACAATAACAATATAACATAATAAAGGGAAATTTTTAATATGAAGTAAAATATATATAAAATACTACATGCGAAAATCTTTGTTATTGATATTTCTATTGTGCAATACATTTAAAAATTCATAATTTCCTAATTTTATAAGTAGCAATTTTTTCTCCACAAGCATCATGTATGCTTACACTGTACCTTACTATTGTTGATAAGTAAATATAAAATTAACATAATGACACAAAAGGAACCCTTCGTGTTATATTTCAATGCTTCCTTCTGAGGGTACGATGTTTAGTTCCCATCACAGAGAAAAAATAATTTCACTGAACTGATCTGTAACAGTGCGACATTCAATAATGCTTCTAAGCAATCCAAGGGATCAGTAGTCATAACAATCTCGGGTTAAGAAAAAGATCCTCCCAGTTTCCATTTTTTTATATATATTGAAAATGTTAGTATGTTCAATCATCGAAGCAACGATCCAGGTTTATATAGAAATGATCGGCCTGTAAGTAACAAGGGGGGTTAAGATGACACTAACTTACTGGTTCTTTATGTCATTTTGTAGGAACATATAGAAATTACCAGGATAGTAATCACCAGAAATTTTTTATTTGGATCATCTATCGAATAATTATATGAGTATAGTGGCAAAACTATCAAACTTACGTGAAAAAAAAAAACTGTTTCGGGATTATGTACGTCCTTTTAATTACTGCTTCTTACTATTTTAACTAACAATATTAATAAGTATCACTGCTATATATATATTCCAAAAAAATAAAATTGTTTCTAGAATAAACAACATGTTTGTATAGCATAATTTTCGAAATATCTTAAATTAATAAAAATATCATGAACGGTGGTGTTTTTACGAAAATAATATTCATATTACTTCAGTAATTCTATATAAATAGCAAACAGACAACTACCTGACGTACGCTATAACTCTTATTAAGAGAATCTTTCATAACCAAATGATAATAAACTTCCTTCAAGGTTCAAATGCCGTTTCAACATATTAAAAACTCTACAATGGTTCCAGAGCGTCTATTGAATCCATTGAGTCCTCTTTCATTCTCCATGTAATACTTTCCCATCACATGGTGGTGTGTGGAAGAGGGTGAAAATACGTTCTCACAGACCATTCAACAACAACAAACTTTAATTATAATAGCAGAGACATTCTTATTAGAAAGGATTGCTTTTAATACTTAGGTTCCTATGCTATTATTAAGTAAGGCGTGAAAAATGCTTTTCGCACGTATAAGAATAAGGGATGCGGGACACCGATGAATGGAACAGCAGGATTTTTTCCCTTGGAAATATTTTGTATGGTAATAATAGCTAAAATTTTATTTGGTTTTCTATGATTACAAAAAACTGCTATCAGCAAAAAAAAATTATCTTTCATAAATTAACAGGGATGTAAGGGAATAGTAGCCAGTTCAGACTGCTGACTGTTAAATAGGAATTGTTTGGAGTCAATCCTTTCTCTCTATATTGGATTGAAACTTTGAAGTAGAAACAGTAATTGAAGTACAAACATTAAAATAAACTTTTATCGTAAATACTCATATTTTGATAAAGTGTTATTCTAAGCTACCTCGTAGTTATAGAGTGTTGCATGCCATGTGAATTCACAATGCATTGCATGTTGTTTGCTAACGGACTGAGCGGTTTTTACATCAACTTTTTCTGCAGCTCGTTTTTCCACAGCTGAGACGATTGTAATCGTATTGTTAACCACATAACAGTGTATAGTAAAAATGAAAGTAAGAAAAACTTTGGTTAATTTAATGACAGAAAAGCATCAGTACAGCACCTCGTATATAAGGCTACGTTATTGACAAGATTGAAGTGATTAACTTAGTCTCAATCAGCTTTTACAGAAGATACCAAGAATATATTACAGACCTACTATTTCATTAAGTTCATTGACTTTCATTAACTTCACCAAAATAAGAAAGATAATGCTAATCAATTAAATTGCATGGTATTTTTGTATAAGGGTAAATTTACAATTGTATTAAACGAATTAATTTTCCTAGAGGCATTGTACTTGATGTATAATAGGTAGGTAGTCTTATTAGTACGTAATAAATTTGATTTGATTTGTAAGTATAATAATTTATACTACAGTTTCTTCTCAGTGGCTGAATAAATAATAATGTTTGCTACACATCAATATTTAGCATTGCAAGTTTTAGATTTCTTGTACCTTTCACATTTATCACAATCCAAACTGATCAAAAAAGATCATCAAATGCAGAACCAAAATTATAATACTTTGATGGTTACTATAACGAGGATTAAAATAGTACTTTTTTTATTCGGCGGAAAACATATATCAAATTCTCGCTACAGTAGGCTATTATACAATATATATAATTTTGTTACCAAACTTTGAAGAGTATCGTTGGGTGCAAAATGTTGTCTGGCGAATCTGTTGTTTCCATGGAAGACTGACCACGTAGAACATCTACCATTACGTTTACTAAATAGTAAAACTATCTTTTTAAATCTCATACGTGTATTCAAAGTTTTACTTTAAACCAACTACTCAGCTGTTTATTTTTATTTGGATTGCAGCCAAATTGAATATTTACGACTTAAGTTTACTATTGCTGTGTTATACCTATAAAGAAAATGTATAACTATTTGCTTGCGGAACTTTTCTTCAGTTCCTACCACTACACAATGAGTCATCATAATAATTACACTACGTTATCAGATTTCTCAGTATATGAGAACGAATTAGTGATAAAAAAATAAACAATATAGAAGGTTGTTTATTTGAACTAAGCTAAAAGAGTGGTGTAGAGAATGTAAGGTTTTTGACAGACATCTTTCAATCTCGATACTCGAGCTTTATTAATAGTACCCCGACTAGCTTTCCCAAAAATACTCCACAAAACGAATATCCTGGTAAGTATCAAGTTTCGAGACGGTGGCAAAACCTTGACTTTTCTCCCCGTCACCCTGTTTGGGCTGCAAGCTCAAGCGACACTCTGTATACAGCTATATCTTTACACACGTCGACTAATTATTAGGAATCTTCTCGAACTTGAAGTGTAGAAGTATTTCCCCCTTTGCTGTACCATAAACAACCAAGGCAATTATTGTCATCAAATACCCTTGCAACGGGTATAATCTTGTGTGATCAGTAATGCTTGAATAACTGGTGTGGGCTAATGGCAATACCACAAACAGGACCTTTACAACACTAA
>JAQIWE010002492.1:0-13146 GCA_034698565.1 Campodea plusiochaeta | reverse complement strand
GAAATTTTGTATATCGTTTGATAATGACTTTGCAGTAAAGTTGAAAATTTACGGATAATTTCTGTTTAATTCTTGAGGTAAGACCCCAAAACACCAAGGATAAATAATATGTAGGCCAAAATGGGTATTTAAAGATATCTTTTTCAATGGTAAAGCATCATTTAGTTTGACTAATAATACAGTATATTTTTGTAATTCAGTGTAAGTTATTATGATTTGATTTTTTAAATATTCCTATTTTTAATAAAGTAAATAAATTTGAAATTCATTTTTTTAACTTGTTTTTTTATCTCCTGTTTTCAGGATGAAGTTTCATTAGATGCGATGGGAAACTTTCTGCAGAAGACCTCCATTTGTGATCTCGTACTTACGAACTGTAGAATAAACATTTCAACTGCAAATTCATCATTAGTTTTGGTAGGAAAATCTGAAGATACTGTCAGTGAACTAGTAAAGAATCTTCCAAATTTAAAATGTTCCTCTGTTTCTTTTTTACGATTAGGCGGTTTAGAAGTTCATGTAAATGAAAAAGTTGTTTTACGTGGTTGTGATCTTGTGCCTTTTCTGCGGGGCTTTATTAGATTAGAACACTTAGATCTAAGTTTACGATGTGAAAAACGAAACGACAATCATAGCACTTTTGACGACAAAACATTAATAAATTTCTTTCATTCCGTGTCACAGATTTTTTCAAATTTACGTAACTTGGATATCAGTAATTGGCAATTCTCTATAGATGATCCAGAAAAAACATTTAAAAAAGTTGCAAAGAAACTTCAAAACTGTTCATTTACTACAATATCAATGAATTCAATTGTTGTAAAGGATACAGAAAAACAATCTCTTGAACATACGTTTATCCAAACTGTAATTACAAATGTACCACAATTAACATGCTGTTCTGTTAATAATATACAACTTGATATGAAGCAAAGTAACATGTTGGGTAAACGTATTAGAGATTCTTTTTCTGGTTCTAACTTAGAACTTCAAGTAAAAGGTGTGCCTGTTGATTGCATTAAAGAAATTATGTGTTCTGTTATAGAAAATGAAAAAGCACAGGCTACTTATCATGGTGGAACTAATAATGCAATAAAAATTCAAAAAAATATGAAAAATAATAATTTCCTTGGTAGATTACTTGCATCTATAAAAAATTAAATTATTATGTTCAATGTTTTGCTGTTATACGGGTATATATTGTAATTTTTGTAAATATATAAATTCTGTTGTGTTTCATATAATTATATTTGAATATATTGTATTTATTTTGTTAAATTTTAGCTAATAAATTATAAATGTATAAAGTACAGTATTTGTGATGTTACTTACTACTCATTAGAATTTGAAATATTTTACCTTTTAAAAGATTTGATGTGTATGGTAGCAGTTTACAATTTTATAGGAAAAGACAAACCTTCATTAAAAAACAATATGAAATTACGCTGTTTCATTTTAAAACACACTTAAGTTGGTAGTAATAGAAGATTCCTGATGTTAAACAGCTGTAAGAAAATTTAATTTTAAAATAATTATGAAACTACAAAAGGAAAGGAAATCTACAGTATAGTAACATATTATTTCAATAACAAATATTTTGAAGAATTCTAAATGATATGCAGCATGTTAATTATGTCAAAAAGTCAATGCTATATGGCTCATTTTTCATCATCAGAATATTTTAAGAGCCACAAGTAAAATGTAGAAGGAAAGAAATTTACCTGTAGAACAAAGGGAAAATAATTTGCAGATAAATTCATTTTTTTTTACTACTGAACCACTCCAATTAAATATTCACATTAAGGAAAAATAAATGAAAGTGATATATTATTTCATTTAGTATGTTTAATGGAACACTTTCTAATCACATAAATAACATTTAGATGATGTCTTAAAATAGAACAAGATAAGCTTTGGCAAAGTTTCATAATAACACCTTTCTTTGTATGCAACAAAAGGAAATACACTTATTTTATACAGAAAATGCATCTCAACGTAAGAAATTAAGGTACAATAGCACAGCTATTAATCATTATACAAGACAAATTACATTTTAATTCGCCACTGAGACTTGCGAATTTAATAAAACCATTTCAAAAATTAATGTGAAATTTCATTTCAAAAGCTGCACTCAATTTATTCTTCATTTGAGGAAGAAAATAGTATAATAGCCAAAGAATTTAATGAAAAAATAACAATACACCATAAATTCAATTTAAATTTTTATATATTTTGAAATAATGTGAACAGATAGATATAAATAGACATCTAAACTCCCATTAATAAACATGCATTAAATTGATAAAGTATTTTAATTAAGTGATGTAGAGGATACTAATGCAACACCTCTTTCATAGAAACTATGTTCATCTTGATTTGGTGCAATGTTTAAATCAACAGTAAAGAGTAATTCTGATCTAGTTGCATTCAAATAAACAGGCAGAGTAATCTTTCCTTTCTTGATATCTTGGCCTTGTTGAATTCTACAAAAAAGATATACAACATTTAATAGAAACTTTATAAAAAGTTATTGGTTTTCACTATATCTGGAATTTAAATTAAATGTATTATGAATGTCATTAAATTCATTACAGTAAGTACAACTGATATGTATTGAAAAACTGTTTCAATAACAATAGAATATACATTTGTAAACAAAAATAATGATTGTCTCTTATAGAATAAAAAATTTCCAGTGTTCATTAAAATAATCATAATTGAAAAAAGTTTTAAATATAAAATGTTACTCTAGTATTTTCAATGGTTTCAATGAATTTTGTAGGAAAGGAAACAAAATTTAAAATTATATGATTGTACTTGATACATAGAAACGAGTTGTTTAGTAAAGGAGCACAAGTGAAATTGAATAAAAACAGATGGTTATTGCACCGTACTATTAGCTTTGATGAAGAACTACTGTACAATATTAATGATTATAATGAAAAATTGAATCAAACTTGATTTACTTGATAATGTTAATAATAATATGTTTGTTACCTGAACCATTTGAGTGAAGTTAATGGTAGATCCGTCATAATAGTTGAAGCTAGATGAAGTTGATTTTGCTTACATATAGCACCTTGCAACTTCAAACCTTAAAACAAAAACAACAAATTATGGAATAGCCTCCAACTTTTATAACTTTTTTGTTTCATTTCGTGAAACACATTTTCATAATAATTACGGAAAGCAAAAACCATTTTATTTAAAAGGCTAAATGCTTGCAACTAGATAATTGTGTTAACTTATTGGAAGTGGCAAAGAAGTTATTGTTAAAACTTTCAACTAATAATATAAATAAGAACTCCTTCCTTCCTTATAAAGCAACAACCAGAAATTATATTAACAGTTACTATACTGAACAAAAGTGAAATGCAACAAGTATTTATTATATTAGCATATTTACAGCAGTCTTGCTTACTCTGTATATTTCAAAATTTTGTTATTATCTTATCTAACCAAGTGTTGAATTTTAACTGAAACATGTTTACAGTTTATCATTCCTCTGTTTGTACAAAAGCTTTAAAACAGTACTACAGTAAGAGTTATATTAATAGATTACAAACTGTAATTGATTTGATTATAAATTATGTTTCTCCATTTACCTTTGACATGGAATCCTCCATCATCTACATGTGTATTTCCATCAGTATCAGCTACAGTTACATCTAATGCTAATTCTTCTAATGACCAACAATTTGCTTGAGCCATACATTGACGTGTAGCTGTTATATATGCTTCAGGATTAAATAAACCTCCTAACCATACTTGGAACGTCTGAAATAAAAATAATTTGTACAGAGAAGCTGTATGTTAAGATAGGAGGATGAGAATAAAAACAATCTTCCTTAAATAAACAGTAATAAAGTTTCATTTAAGATTATGTAGTATTATTCATATTACTAAAAGGTCACATGAAAAAACATACATTTACAGAAAGACGTAGAATTATGTTCTAAATTTTTTTTTAATAAGATAGCCTAGGAACATTTTTTGGCTTTGGAAAAGTAAACTCTGAGAGTATTTACCCTACAAGTAAACGTTAAATTTAGATGAGCTTCTACTACGAGGGTACTAAGGAAAGTTTTGAGACAGGACATCATCTTTAAGAATATTAAAAACGGATGAGTAATTTTTTAAACCCAGTAATTCTAATAAACCACATAGAGTTTCAAAAAAATCGTATATTCCTTGTTTACATTGTGAAACAAGGAAAATAAAAAAAATATGTGCTGGAAACAAGGAGTTGGAAAATGAACATTATTCAGTGATGTTTCTTCATTAATTAAAAGTGTATTGAGTGAATTTAATGACTGATGCCGGCTATTGTGGATACTACCACATCCCATAAACACTTTTTCATAGTTTCAGTGAATTTATTTAGTTGGAACATCTGTGAGGATGAAGAAAGGAGTGGGAGTTTTTCTATGAAATAAGTGAAAAAAATGCCATCAGTGTGAGAGACCATTAGATTATGGAAAATCCAAATTTTTTTACAAACATGTTGAGAATTACCATACATTAATGCACCAAGTGTTTATTCAATTTTATATTTAAAGAATAGTGTCCACACGTGAGGAATCAGCATGCACCATGAAAAACCATTAAGGTACATTTTCAACCAAACTGTTCCACTTTTACGTAGTACAGTCACCTAATGTTAACCAAAACTATGAAATACTGTGGTATAAGACGTAACAAATTAACAATGTTCACAGTAGTCTCAATAAGTCATTCAAAGGATTTTACTTCGATCAATCCACTTTTAAATCATACAAAAATGCTAAAAGTGTTCATTTTTCAACTTTGTTGTCCTGGTGACGCTATACCAATAAGGAAGCTATGATTTTCATGAAACTCAGTCTGATTTATTAAAACTATTGAATCTATAAAACGACATATCTATATCCTTAAAAAATTAACCTATATCTTTGAAAATGGCCTCCTGTCTCAAAACTTTCCTAGTTACCCTCGTTTCAGAAGATTATTCTTAATTATTTCTCCGCTAAAAGGTAATCAAATTTTTCTTTGTCTCCTATTTTTATAATATAACTGTATCAACTTGCATATACTCCATGCTATGAAGAAGTAAGAAAACAGATAATCTTTATGTCAACAATAAAGGATTTAGAAATTATTGTAACTAGAGAACGAAAAGTTGTTGAATTTAAATTTATCAAAAATAGTACTAGAAATTTCATTTTATCGTAGAAATGCTTTAACTTAAATTCATATATTCTATGAGTTAATTAATATTTGTTACCTTAAGTTCTTTGGCTCCTCCTTGTGAAACAAGTTGTGAAATATGTTGTAATTGTCTGACTCTTTGACTGTAATCAGTTATCCACTGAATAACAGTACAACCTCTTGGTACAGTATATCTATACCATGATTGTGGTAGAATACCTTTTACTAAATCACTTAGCATACTGCGATGATAATTGGTTTGCTTCTTAATACCCTGTATAGAAACATAAGAATTAATATCTGTGTTTTGCACCTTTTTTAAATTGTATTTACCTGACATATGAGTACAACATCATCTAAATCGTGTCTAATATCATGAAGTAATTGTGAACCACTCTTCACTTCACGTTCAAAATAACGATATAATGGATCTTTGATGTTTTCAACTGTACGACGTAACACCTGAAATTAGTCACATCTTAAATACACAATACTTATTTTTGTTATTTAGTATAACTATACAAAAGCATTTTTATCAAAATCAATTACTCAGTTTTTGAAGTTGTCATCAGAAAATGCTACCAAAAGAAACATTTATAACCAATGCTATAGAAGAAATTGTTAATCTGCAATAATAATGTAGTACAAGCAGACATGAAATTTTACACACAATTATCATAAACTATGTTATGCGTTATAGTTAATTAACACCGAAATACATGTTAATTTCCCTGTCTTCATTTATTTTTAAGCTCACAGTGTCTTCTATTTTGAAATATAATTCCACTATGCTCCTGTTTGTTATTAACGTGTGCACTTACATTTAATGTTTCTGGTAATAGTTTAAGCCAAGTGATAGCTGAAGTATGTAATGTTCTCATCCATGGTGGTCTTCCATCAACCATTCTAACAGCTAAACCAGCTGTTTCATCAGCAATACCATCATCATCTTCTAATAACTGCATCTTTAATAATTTACCTATCATATCACTACCTACAATACATAATACAAAACACATTAGGAAGGATTAGAAGAAAAGCAGTACTGAAACTATATTATAATTCAAATGATATTTAGATATAGGGCTTATGTGACCCAATCTATGAAAAGATCCAGATTGATCGGAATGGAGTTAGTGGTACTGGGTATAACTAGACTACTAATGGATCAAAATGAGGCAAAAATCAAGTCGCTAGGTCAACTACAGCAGTTTTTATGCCACTTTGAATATCAAATTTGAAAAAGTGGTGTTTTGAGAAAATCCAATGTTAAGTTTGATGAACTGTGACCTTCTTGAAAGAACACTTAATATTTGAAGTTACGCTCCTCAGGATTTTTTTATATTCCTTAGGGCTTAGGCACAAAGAAAACATTTCAGAGTAAATAGTATTCTTACCTCTGGTTGTAAGTAATACTTTTTCAGCATTGTTAGGTAAACCAAGCCATGATGGTGACTGTCTATCAGATAACATCTCAATCCAATGCAAGAACTGATCCCTAAAACAACACAGAACAAACATATGAAATATTTCAACTATAAATAATTCTTCACAATTCTATACCTTCTAATTCCATCAGGCATTGAAATATTCTTTCCTTCTTGTCCTTCTACATTTGCAACTAATGCAAAATCAGAATCAAAACTTCTTGGAGTAAATAATTTTGAAAGGAATGATGTAAGTAAACGTTGATCAAAATCATTATCTATCTTTCCTCCATAAATACTTTGTGAAAGAAGAGTTCGCACTGCATCCCATGGAACTTTATCAGGTGGAAGATTTGTACGACCCTAAGTCAAAATATCAAAAATATTTTAGTTTCAAATATTGTATAACTAATTATTCCATCACTTCTTACCATAGCAGTTGAATCAATCCATGTATCTAATGTATCACAAGCAACTCTTAAATCTGACTCATTAAATTCATAATGTTTAGCCCATCCTAATGGTGAATATCTTAATCTTTCTTGAACAATAGCATGGAACCATGCAAGTAGGAAATATAATCGAGCTCGCTCATTTGGTGGTTTCATCATACGAGATGCAGGAACCTACAAATAACACAGGTATTTCAAACTACATAATAATACACACACTTTTTATGAGAGGGTAAGATTTTATGATGAGAGATAAGAAGTGAGATTTTATGAGATAAGAAGTTAACTCACATTTTAAAATTGATACTACAGAATAAATCTTCTACACAAATCATCTAATGTATAATAAATTCATGAAATTAAAATTGTTAAATATTTGGAAAATTCAAGTAAAAATAGTTCTTAACATAAGTTACAGAAGAATAATTATTTATTTATAACTCAGTGTCTCAAAAATACTTTAAAGTCCTAGTATTAGGCCTAGTAAGTTTTACAACAATTGACTAGCACAGAACTAAACTACAATGTTAATATGGTAGAATAAAAATATTGTTTGTTAACTTACTGAACTGAATGTCCTGAGCAAGTTTTGTTTAATTCCTGGAGGTGGTTCAAATACAAATACTCTTCCAGCTCTTAATAGATTCACAGGTATCTTTGGATTAATTTCCATTGTAAGGAATAACCGGAATGAAGTATGTGGTTGAAGTGAATGAAGTTTCTTTTCCAGTTGAACTAACCATTGAGGAGCTAAATGAACATTCTTCAGAAGAACCCATCTAAATACAAAACAAAATATTACTGGATTACTCATATTAACATGCAATACCGTACTCATCTTCTAACAATATCCTATATTACATTTGGATTTCTTTTAGGTAAATAATCATCTAAAACAGAGGAATCCACTTAATACAGTCAGCAAATACTTTGATGAAATTATTTTACAGTTTTATAATACTAAAGAGAAGATTACTGGAAATTTCATGTAACTATATGAACAAAGTATCTTCATAGCATATGTTATTACAGTAGGTCTAAAAGAAAATGTGAAATATTTTGTTAGTATTTTCTTACCTTCCTGATTTAGCTGCTAAATTGATTGCTTTTTCTGCTTGACTGAATCCTTCAGCTGATCCAATAGCAATACTTGTTAATCCTTTACTCATCTCAGCAGATAAATCATCAACTCTACCTGATGCATCATAACTAAACAAAACAAACAAATATTACTCACATTAATAACTTACAGTTATGTAAACAAAACAAAAGAAAATAAATTTATTCAATTGGGAATTCACAATGTTACAGACTCATAAAGAAGGAAATTTTATCTGTAAGCACATTACAACTAGACTTCTATATAATTTCATTTTCAGGAAAAAGTTAACATTGGTAGAGTTACGTTTATTTTAATAAAGTCTTGGACACCTTATCGCAAAAAAGGAAGTATTATTAATTTACGTATTATTGATTTTACTGAGACAACAGGATATATGGATAGTACAAAACTTAAGTAGTAAGTAATTCTTAACAAGATGGAAGCTGTTAATAAAACAATATTTTATAGAAAATCATATCCAGCTTATTCGTAACAATGCAATTCTGTAATATCAGCAATTATTATACAAGAGAATAGCCTTCTTAATTTCTTATGTCCTGTCTAAATGGTGTATTTTCTTACCCTGTTACAGAACACATGAGAATTGGAACACAAGCTCTTACATCCTCTTCTATTATTCTACGGAATTCTAATTCTTTTTCTGCTACAGCCATAAAACCTGTTTCTAATACAGCACTTACAAACTGTTGACATGTTGCTATTATACGATCAGGACGGAAAGTCTGAAATTAAAACATGCAAATTTCACTTTTCATGCTAATATAAAAAAGTCTAGGTATAATTATTATAATGCTGTTTTAGTTCCTCTTACATATTAAACAATAATAAAGATAAACTCTTTCTTAGAACAAAATATTTCAAACTTCAAAGTACAATACCGCCATGTTTAGAAAATTTCCCTATTAATTTCACTATTTTTTCGCATTTTTCACTTGATTTTGGATAAACAAATAAAAATCGGGAAAAGCAAATCCAAATAACTATAAACATTATACAATTAGTCACTAAAATATGTAAAATTTGCAAAGTTAATTAGCTATTCTTAAGTTAAAGTTTTGGTGACTGTTTGATTTGTAATAATAACCTGTATAACGAGCATGTTATGCATAGCCTGTCCAACAGGAGTTGATGGTTTATCGTCTTCCCAAAGTTGTGGGACAGAAATTTCTGGAGCTGCTTGCTGAAGCCATAAACCAAATTCAACATTATTATGAATCCTTTGAACCAAGTTCTTGAATGCAGGTAGTCTAAACAACAACAAAGGAAATAATATTAGTAACTGAACATCATAAATTGTATTGATTGTCTTACCGTGTTGAAAGTCTAAGCATTCCTTCTAATTGTTCTTGACTAAGTCCTTCAATCTGTGGAGGTTTAGATGGAAGCATGCCATCTTTACCACGTAAGAAATGTTGAAATTCACTTTCAAAGCTATTCTGCATAGATACACCCTAAAATAAAATAAATGTAGTAAATAAGCTTTAAGTCATTTGATAAGTAATTATAAGTAATACCTTCAGATGTATACGACACAGTAGAATTGCAAATGTTAATCTGTCTGTATGAAGCATACCACGGGCAACTCTTTCATAACACACCTGAAACACAACACATTATTATATCAATATAAAACATTCAAACAAATAAAAACACAAAAAGGAATAAATATAAAATAAGTTCGACAAGATATATTATTACACAACAATATAATATTATTATACAGTACATAGAATATTATTGTTTATAAGTCTCATCTTTCATGTGAAATCAATCATTTTACAGGTCTGAAAGCTCATGATTTTTCAGAGGCAGTTACAAAAACCAAAGATATTAAGATAGTAGGCCTAATTAGAAGAAAGTACCGTTACTAAATTAGATAAACAAAACTCATTGAATCAATAAAAAAATCATGTACAGGAGACATATTTTAAAAACAACTTCATATCCACTGAGAAATAATTATTTTACCTGGAATAAGTCACTTATGATGATTTCCAATCTTGCAGTATGATCAGTCAAATCTTTCAAATGAGTATTCTTATACAATACAACATTAAATATATCCAAGAAGAATTGAAGTGAATATTGATACAGAAAGTGGATCTGGTTCAAGCTGTCCATAGTGAAATAAATGTTGCTGCAAGCCTAACAAAAAACAAATATTCATTATGTACCATTTCACATCTGTTATAAAATATTGTAAATTCAATTCTTTTTCACTTTAAACTTAAAAATTCTTTGTCTGAATTCGACACAACAAATATTTGAAGCTGATAATAATTTAAAAAATGCAATTCCATACCTGTGATAGTGGTAAATATTGATGAGAAACAGTTTCAATTTCTCCAATAACTTTATCAGTTTCTTCTACTTTTTTACTTATTTCTGCAGCTTCTTTCTTGAGTGTTTCTAATGTAGTAATAACACTATCATCATCCAATATCTTTCCTTTAGATTCATTAAGAGCTTGTAATAAAGATTTCTCCAATTGACGTAGACGAAGGTGGAATTCACCTAAGCAAACAAACACATATTTATAAATGGAACAAGTACAAGGAATTTAGAAGAGTGTGGAAATACAAAAAATTAATTTTTCCCTAATGAATTTCATTTTAAAAGTTTGTAAGCTAGACCTACTGTAGTTCAATCATAGATGGGTAAGTTACTTTTAAAAAAGTATTGAGTGAAAAAGTATCTCGATACTAAAAGTACCAGAAGTTACTTAAAAGATACTTATAATTGAATAATTACCATACAAAAGTTTTCTGAACAATTTTTATGAGCTTCAGTTCTTTTATTACTTCAAAAATGATCACGAAAATTTTCAAAATTATGATTTGGTATTCTTTTCATCTTGAAGTCGAATTTTCATCAGTATAATATTATGTGAAAAATACTACGAGGGCGAAGCCCAAGAGCGAAAAAGTTTCTTTTAAAAGATACCTGAAAAAAGTATCGAGATACTTGTAAATTGGTACTACCCATCTATGAGTTCAATATTATGATTTTTAAATATAATGGTTATGGCAAAAAATGGCTATGTTGCTTACACCTTAAGCAGTTAACCTTAGACATGATATTCTATACAGCTATTAATATGGTTAATCTTAAAACAATCCCTCCCATAATAAAAGAGAATAACAGATGTAAATCATTAAAAAAAGTAATGCTCTTTTAAAAAAAATCTAAGTTATTCAACTATATAAAAAGTTTAACATTTTTTTTCTAAATACCAAATAGATTACCCGGCAAATATGGAATGAAGAGAAAACATAAATCCACAAGATTCCAGTTTAATTTTTATCAATATATTATTTCTCCTTACCTTGTAACTTGAGTAAATCTGATCGTTTCTCATCAATATCTGGTCTCTCAGCTTTCAATACTTGATTCAAACATTGACTCTGTAATGAACTTCTTGTAACAGTGAAATTCACAAATGTAACTCTTGAACAAATATCTGGAGGAAATTCAACTGTAGGATCTCTTGTTGATAGAAATATAACAAATGATGGAGATAAATCAATATCTTGATCACCTAAAGTAATAAGTACTCTACCACCTGTACGACGAAGTTCACGATTAAGTACAGGATTTAAGATTGGATCATAATTTTCAACATCCTACAAAAGAAAAAAAAATAAATCTCCAGAAATACATTTCATTAAATAGAAGGTTTTCCTTACTTGAACAAGAAGTGGATTTCCAAAGCGCAATGCCGATTCCAAATTCTTTCTAAATGAATCATCGAGGAAACTTGTTTTTGTGATCTTCTTATCACTATATTCATTCATAATAAATTCAGTAGCTTGACCAGATGGATCAATTATAAGTGGATAACGGTTAAAACGCTGAAAGAAAGATATTATGTGTAACTTCCCTGTGACTCTTATTTTTTTTTAAAGTAATGTAACTTTCATACCTTAAGCATGATTGCATTCTCAGTGCAAAGATCATCACTTGGTAATGCATTAGCCTGCCAACGTAATCTTTCATCTGGATTAGATAAATATTCTGTTCTAGCAATATCATTACGGAATAGTATAGAACTCTTCTGTAAGTGGTGACACCATGTAGTAAACAAACTGTGACGATACTGAAATAGAACTTTCATTGTAAGTAAAAGTTACCATGTAAAAGCAATTCAATTATTTTACCTGTTGATCAAAATATCCAGCATATGCTAAGAATGCAGATGATAGTAAAACATCGCCAATAATAGTTGACATTTGTGAACGGAATGTTTCACTTGTAGCTTCCCAACGATCACGTTCAATAGCCAAACTTTTCAATAAAGCAATAGAACGATCAACCTGTATGGTAAAGATATTATAGTTAGGTAAAGTTTTAATATATAATGAAATTCTCCACTTTACCTTTGCTTGTACATTAGTGAGGTCAGTTTTAATTGCTTGAGCTTGAGCAACAAGTTGTGCATATTCTTCTTTATAAGATGAAATACTCTGTTCTAATTGAACAATATGTTGTTTAATTTCTTCTCCTTTCTTTTTATTATCTTCTGCCTGATTCTCAAGAGCTCGAAGTTCATCACGAAGTGGTTCAACACGTTTAAGCATGTCTGCGTAATTAACCTGAAAAGGGAACAATATAATTAAGTATCGTTCATCAATATTTATTTCATAACTTATAAAACTTATAACAATTAATATGTTATTCGTACCTGTGCAATAGCCCACTTGACTAATGGACCACAGGCTAATGAAGCACGATTAACTTTCTCAAAGTTATAATCTGGATTACTCAAGTAACGAGACTTCATTTTCTCCCTTACTTCATCCCTAAAAAAATACTCATGGTTAGAAATGCGAATCAAATGTCAGCAAAACAAAACACTTGGAACCTGAATATTCTGTAATACTAATAGGCTAGTATAATATAAACTTCTTGTAATAAAGAACTATTAAAAGCCAAAAACACAGTAAGCTTATATGTTAAC
>JAQIWE010002491.1:0-13147 GCA_034698565.1 Campodea plusiochaeta | reverse complement strand
TTCCACCAGAACCGAGAATAGCCATCATCAGGAGCCTGACTACAGTTCTCTTTTTAGAAACCTTTTTTTTCTTAGGATTGTTCTGTAAATCGAGACTGGTTCTAATCTAAACTTGGATTTTATATTACAAATGCATTTATGAGTTTTAAATAGTCACTCTGATTGTTAGCAATATATTGGAATAGTAATTTTACATACTTTTGAAATAGTATAGGTTTACTATTTTTTCTTTGACAGTTTAACAATATTCTAACAGAGACTGAAACTTGAAGTAGAGTACAATATTAATAATAATAAAAATCCGATTTGCCCATTACTTTTCTGACTTCATCATAAAGTGTGATGGTGGTCCTGCAAGATAGACAAACCTGTTTACATTGTTGTCTTGACATTCACCTTACAATGCTCTGATTGGCACTAAAATGACGTTTCTTATCACTTAATTAACCAGTATACCTCCTCTTTTGTGGAAGATTTAATGAATTCAAAAAGAGGTTAATTAACTATTAGGATGTGCTGGAGGAAACACTAGAATTCAACACTTATTGTCTTGCTTTCTTATTTTTGGGAAAAATGAAAAGCACAATATCGTACCAAAAAGTTAAAGTGGTATGATAAGGTGGTATTATTTAGTTGTATTCAATTTTTAATTGGTACTGAAGAATAATTGCGTAAAAGTAGTTAGAAATGTAGACTGAGTAAGCAACATAAATAAAGTTATTTATTCAGGTTGAATTCATGGGCATTTGAAGACTGAAAAATAAAAATAAAAGCTGTGTAATGTGATATTTCTTTGGTATTTTAGTTCATTTGCCTTTGGCAGATCGCTCAATTATGTGAATTGACCTGCGTAGTAGTTTTTTTAATAAATTAATATTGACTATTCTAACCCCATTACTATTTTTGTGAGATATTTAGATCTGAATAGTAATCAATAACGATAAAGACATTTCGAACTGAACACTTCTTGTTCATTTCAAGTTCAGATAAATTCGCAATTTATGTTTAATGCACTACTACCAATAAAATGAAATTATGAATGCTGCTGCTGAAGAATACTTTATATAATATTTTAAATGTTGACCAAAGTAAATTATTTCGAATTTTATTTATAACCTTGACTTATTTTGTAAGACAATATACCATTTTCGGTATTGAAAAACAATACTGCAAAACACGAAATAAAACCAATAATTCAACTCGACAACCATATCAACAAGTATACAATAAGACCTACTTAAAACTAGCTCTTCGCATTCTTCACCTTGTTAATATCATTAATATTCCGAAGTCATCCATCACAGATACCTCATCTCCTCACTTCGTCCTAAATTAGATTATACTTTGACGGATAGGAAAATAGGTCAAACGATTCCAATGGCTCATCATCGCTCTCATGTCACTCTTGACAGTCGCTGCCGATCAGGAATCATTCGCTCAACTGAACCAGGGAAAATTATTGTTTCACAATTATTCACGAGTCATTGAAGATTCTCATTTTAGGCGCGTTTCTGAATTACTCTTTATAGGATATTTTGAATTTATTAGTTTTTTTATATAAATATAAATTGAACGGTAAAAATGTAAAATCAATTAGCCTAAATAAATCTATACAGAATTTTATACTTTAATAATACATATGGCCTACAAAAAATATTTACATGTAAAAAATTACAACGCTCATAAATAAACAACTGAATATTATTTTGCATGAAAATAATTTTTGTCAATTGAATTTTATTGACACTTAAAAACAAGTACACACTAAGAACATATTCACAAATAAGAAAATTATGGTTTCTACAGAGACAATTTATTGTAACGGAAAGACAGCACGACGAACGAGAATATCAGTCATCTAAATCGCTAATAAGACTCTTTCTCGTGTTGCCTTGAGAAATCGGATGAAAACGAAAAGTTTCTTTCTACGGCATAAACCCTCGATATATGATATTAACACCTTTTTCATGTCCGCAACACTTTACTTTATTAAAACTTGTAACCTTTACAGTACCATTAATTTCACGATGTCATTCGTGACGAGAAAAAAATGTTTCTGTAAAATAAAGTCTTTCATGAGTTACCAGGATATTCCCTGACTTGGGTCAAAGCCGATATTTCTTTCCAAAGTAATATTCCATCAATTTACTATTGACAGCATCATCTGATAATTTGAAAAGAAAAATATAGGCTTTGATGTTTAAAGCAGAAAGTTTCCCTTGCTGCCGCGTATAATATGTTTCGCGAGCAGGTAATTTAATGTAGACTCTCTTACGTGTAGTGCAACAGCGAACCTACCATTATAGAAGTGAATGAAGATATAATGAGGTACCCAAATGAATTTTGTAATTATTTTTCATCACGCATTGTGACAAGCTGTAGTTAGAAACGTATTAGTAATAATCATGAATAAGACAAAAAAGTACTTGAACTCTGTTCAAATTAGAAATTAGTAATGATGCGTAATCCATTCTAAATTGGTTATTGTTATTTTAAATGTGCCTAAGTGTTTAAAATATCCTTGAATTTTTTTATCTATATAATTATAGTGAAGTAATCTTTAAAATATTATGATTCAACATTAGTTTTGGCATTGTATTTTTAGGGCAAATTCTGACATTCCAGTACTTTATAAAAAATGTATGCTAATTGCAAGTACAGTATATGCTGACTAATAGCATACAAACTTAGCAAACTGTGGGTTCCACTAGTTCCAGTAATCGTCAATATCACTGGTTTCTTTACTGGTGTAATTCTGGAAACGGCGTTTTAAAAAATGTTTTTTTAACCTATTAGAAAAAAATATAATAATGTAACTATAATTAAGAATCAACTTGGTCGAAAGGAAGAACGAAAATCGATTAGTATACACAAGAAATGGAATATATTTAGAGACCGTATTTGAAAACAGCGTAAAAACTATACAGAAACTGAAAACATTCCTGTACCCAAAACATAATAAACTCCGAGGTTGTATACCTTTATTTACTTCCCAACTATTTGCAGTTTCTCCCTCAATCGATTCCCCAGCGTCAAATCTTTTCTACTGTTCATCGTTCACGTTGTTGAAGTTTATTTGCTCTGTTCATACGTTACATCATAAAATATAGCTCAGCTGTTTGGTTGAAGCATATGTCCGCAATCACTGCTGGCTTTCAGTGTTAAAATATTTGACTGGATCTTATTATGATGATGTTGACCGCAATTTGCTGGTTCAGTAGCTTCCTCAAATGTAAACGTACACCCGTCTTTATACGTTTTCTTCTCGTTTTATCTATAATACTACAGTGATGAGCAGGACGCAGCGCTTTTTTAGTAGAGAGATTTTACAAATATTTTGGGCAAACTGTTATTAAAATTTGAAGCTCAAGATATTATCGTTCCTTTCAAATATCACTAACAAGAATCATTTTATGCTGTTCTTCATTGCGTATTATAATGATAAGTCCTTTAAATAATATATAAAATTTTAAAATGTCTAAAGTAAAAAGTACCATTAATTTCACTGGATGTAACATTATTTAAAATAAACTAAAAAATATTACAATGTTATAGTCTTATAGTATGTCAAATATACAGAAAAGACAGAATATTGATGTCTGTAATTTTGCAGCATAACAAGAGAATTGAAAGTAAAGATTTGCTACGTAATATGAACATTTTCTTACCTATATACTGTAACAAAGATCAAGAACTTTGCTACTATAGTATCTCGTTCCCTCATTTACTCATTCTTTGTGAGGACGATGGCTTGTTTACTTTGAATTTCCTGAAGATAACTGCATGGTTTGATTTTCTAAAATATTGTTAGTGCTGGCGATATTAGAGATCCAATATCTTCACAATCCATTTTTTTATCCACAGAAGATGGAAAGTTCCGGATTTTGTCAAACGTACTCTTTACGATATCGTATTTTCTCATCGATTAGAAAAACTCCCTCAGAAGATTCCGTACAAATAGACGATATTGCGAATATAGTTAATAAACTAATGAAATACCGGTATAGGCTATGTAAAATTTGTCACCTTAAAATAATTTTTAATCAAAGCCACTTCTCTCAGACTGTAGATTTTTGAAGCAGGATTCTCTTTCTGAGGCTTATTACATTAAAAAAATACTGTGATTTAATTACGTTTTATGATCCTGGAAGAACAAAACAGTATTTTTAAATACCGAAAACACAATACCATATTTTATTTTAGTTTTGTTTCCCTATTAAAATTAATAAATCGTTCGAACTGGAGAAATTAAACTATTTATCATGAATATCTTACAATTTTTTACACTTCTATTACTTCAGTATTTTCCCCATATTCCTCCCCACATTGCTATTACAGTACAATCTTGCCCACCTTTCCTTCTGGTACATTTAGTTAACGGGTCAGTGAGTAATTTCTTCGGCATCAATATTCACAAGTCTCTCCTCATACATATCCATTCATATTACTACTCTACGGATTAGATGTTGTTCCTTGCTACCGTGAGGCACGTTTCTTGTGTTTATGTATCATCATCAATAGTGATGGGTGGTGCGTGGGAGTGTTGTTATTTGTGATCGGTTTGTGTTTTTGTTGTTTTGATGCTGGAGAAATGGAGCGAGAAAAAGTGTTTTTGGTTTGCATTATCTTTATGGAGGTTGGAGTTTGGTTTTGATTAATTTTTGTTTACTATTCATCGCGTATCAGATCAATAACTGAGACTGTAAAGAGATGTTTTTCTGTTGATAGGTTGTGATTTTGCTGGTACAATAGATTGGGATTCTAATTAATACTGTAACTGAAAAAGAAATGTAATCGACGGCTTTATGTTTACCGTGTGTTACACAGACACATCAGTATTGTAAATTTATTAAAAATAAACAATTCGAAACCTGATAAAAGTTTAAATTTTATAATGGAATTTTCAGAATTTGAGTTCGTAATGCCAAAAGGGCAGCGAGGGCACTTCGGAAACGTTTTTCTTGTACTGTAACTTACCAATACAAATTGTCACAGCGTTCTTTGTATTATTTTAATTACTATATATTGTATTTTTTTTACTTTATAAAAAGTTAATTTTCAACGGTAATACCTGGCAGAATATATGGAAATATAAAACGTTATATTTATAAACGTATTATTTTGAATATCAATGATATAATTTTATTTTATGGATACTTCAGATTACAAAAGAGACAGTTTTAAATTCTATTTTTAAAGCAAATAATATGAGAAGGATTAACATTTTACTCCTGATACTACTAAATAAAGTATATTTGTACTGCTGTTTAGAATCGCGTAATTCGTTTCGTGAAGTATCTCAAGTGGAGAAATACAATTTGCAATGTTGACTTTGAGTAAATTTAAGAATTTTGTTATTTGCTTTTATCCCTGATTTACATTCTTAAGAAGTTGTGTCAACTTCTTCTCTCGTAGGGTGGCAGCAGTATAGAAGATGTAAATTACAGATACAGTGTTCAAAACAAAATTAACAAAGATTAATCATCTGCCAATCTCATCACCAGTAACAATGCCAACAGAATATGTTATGAGATTATTGTTGTCTCCATCAATAATATCTCGTGCTTGAGTTATGATTGTAGTTCTGCGTGCAACCATAATAGGCATGTAGGTCATTGTATTGTCATTTCAAGTGACAGTTCTACATGATCAAGTGAAGAAGTAATAATTGTTGTGACAAATATTTGTTTTCGCTCCTTTCCCGCGTAAAACGTGACATTCCGCGGACACTTTTGTATTATTTGAAATCAGTTGATCACTTGACACTGGAAAACAATGTTAGAAAGAACTGTAAAGATTTATGTACCTGTTCTTCCAAAAACGATCTAAACAACCTCCAATATGTTGTCTAGTGTAATGGAACGATCCAGACATTCTAAAGTGATATTTCGTATTCTGAATACAAAGTTGTGTTGAGCTCATCGCAAATTCCGTCGATTTTTCTGTAAAGACTGCAGTTGAAGTGCACATTCTACCTAAAGTGCTTATCGAACGTACTTTCAAATTTCATTCAGTGGTTTCGGTATCAGTGGTTTCAAGTGCCGATGTACTGAATACTGAAACATATTTCAGTTTATATAGAGACAAGTTTATTTTTACTTATTTCAACTTCATAAACCCTGAAAACTGTTTTTACATTGTAGAAGTGTGAAATCATCAATTGCTACAGAAAGACAGCAAGGATTCTTGATTTCTTGATATTTAGTGATCACGTATTTCAGTCCTCTTCTCTCAAATCACTTATTGTCCTTCTTGGCTGATTTCCCGCCTAAACGAAGTGTTCAGCAGGTGATTGTAACGGCCGGAACTACGTCCTCCATCGAAATTAAACGCTTTAATGGATGATTCCATCTAATTCTCAACACTCAGCTATTTTTAAACGAGTGAAAGTGATAGAAAAAAACTTTTTTGTTCGGTTGAATCATAAGGAGAATGTTTTGTAGTTCTGGTATTATTGATAGTGATGACGAAAGCGAAGGTTTCGATAAAGTAAACGAATGGTTGTGGCCCTTTGGAATAAAAAAGAAGATGAAGCTTACTGGGATATTAGATGAAAATGAAAATAAATCCGAAGGTAAAGGTATTTACTTACACAACGAAACTGTGGTATTTATGTAACAATTTATTTAATTTTTTGTCCAAAAATTATCATGATAAGCATAATAAGAGGAATTAAAAACTGATTTTACGTCCTCACAACTCGCGTCATAATAATGTAGATTGTCAGCACATTTCCAAATTATATGTCTATCTCATTAAATGCAGTGTCTTATAGGTTACGGATCTTCTTAAACTTCTTCAAATGTTATTTTTTCTGTATCTTGCAAGTACTTATTTGCATACGTTTTATATGCAAACTGGTAAAAAAAACCGCTGAACTAAATAGCTCTTTAAACATTTTGATAGAAGTACCATAAAGAAATAATATACCGTATTTTATTGATTAAAAACCTGTTTTTAAACCGGTAGAGAAGTGATAACTGGGTTGTCTTTATTGAAATAAAATAATATTTTTCAGCTGAATTTTAATGTTAATATAGTCATAAATACTTGTAAGATAGAATGCTGTTTTCTTTTTTCACATATCAGGAAATGCGCATGGAAATGCTAAAGGTTTTTCCTAATTATAAGTTTATGGAAAAAACAAAATATATTTTATCGTTTTCCTTAAAAGTATTAATGGAAAGCTTACAGTATTATTGAATATGTATTATTCAGATATAAAAATATCGAAATTTTACCGAGCTAAAGATAAAATTTATTCGCATTTTAATTACGGTAATATTTAAACGATCCTCTTGGTAAACATTATATTAGTTAAATAATGTAATAATGAGTACTTCTTTTAATAAATTTTGAGCAATAAATTAATAATTTTTACTATTTCCTTATAATAATTTTTAATTACCCATCATTCCACTTCTAAACTTAATTATACACCGATACACGAATACGTACAACACGTGCTACAAAATTACCTCTTCGCGTAATAATAATATAAAATATTAATATTCTTTCCGCAGCAATTAACGTATAATGACTTCCAAAGATTCTCACTTTTCTTCGCTAATTTATCCCGAAAATGAAATGTTGTGTGGTAAATGAGGAGTTAAGTATACGTATATAAAAGGGGGGAGATGATCGAGGTAATGATAGCCTCGAATTTTACACTCTTATGGTCAGATTACGTTTGGCTGCTTCAGATTGCAATAAGGTATTATAACTGTTTATATTCATTGCGGTTATGCTTGGATGGTAGTTATTATAAAAGGTGTTCTTATGTTGGAGATGACCGGATATCCTGATGACTATTAATATTTTAATATTCCGATTGTTTTCAGCAAAGTCGTTCAATTTAGATAAATTTTTAACCTGTTTTCGACAGTTTTATGTTCACTTTGACACATCACAATATTTTTGATCTGAAAAGATGTCATACCATGTTATAGGAAAAGTAAGAAAATTGGTAATTATATAAAATTATTTTATTATTATATATACAATCATCACGGACATCACCCTTTGTAATTTGAAACTAAACTTTCTATAGTTTGTCAACATTGATTTAAGGTTTACTTTACTGTAACAGCAGGTTATAATCAGTGTGACAAAAAGAACTTCTTAGAAAATGCTTCATTTCTGGAAATAGAATTATTAATTTATTCAGGATAAAGTTACTGAATTGTATTATTCATAATTTATTTCCTTGTGGATCCAATAAATTGTTCTCATATTTAAAATGGTGCACATAATCAAAACTTCTAGGAATGTAAGACCTGCGAAATATAAAATTTGCATACACTACTTCATTTATCAACTCAATATTGCATTTACTATCGATTTATCAAGAGTGATACAGGAACTTGAAAATAAGAAATACTTTAATAACATGATATTAGTGTAACACAATAATAATGAAATTTTGATTACTATATATTTTGGAAAGTTATATATTGTCTAAAAACTTTAATAAAGTTGATATTACACAAAAGTGGAACAAATTTAATCTAACAGGAAATATTAATAATATACCTAATAGACGACTTTTTTGTATCTTCAACATTTTCTCATTTTATTATTACATTTCGTTTACTAGACATTTGATGAAAATGTTACCCTGCAATTATGAAATTAAAAAGCATCTTGCTTTTCCACTTTCGTTAATTTTTTTCCCTTGTAAATGCTCCTAAATTTTACAGTTACACCCTATAAATCCTGCTCTTAATACCAGATTGAAATCTATGTTAATGTTATACTTCAACAATTGATGATACGTTATTGATCATGAGCAACTGTTACGCTCAATTCTTCTAATCTGTAATCTTCTGTATTTGAATGCTCTGCGGTTAATAATTTAGATTTTGTAAGGTGACTACACGAATACGTCATTAAGAAAATCAGTTGCAGGATCGAATATTGTTCGAGTACTGTACATTAATTTTGTCTGATCAAAATTTAGAGCCTCGAACGAATGTAAAGACTATATGACCATTATCGTCATTTTAAGAGTAACGTGATTTCTATTATTATTAATCAGCAATGGCGGAGGGAGATCTACAAAAGTTTGTCTTTTTAATAGTTCCTAATTTTTGTCATTAAATAAATTTAGTAAACTAGGTCCACAAATTTTTGAGATCATTATAATTTGCTTAATATAGATTCATTATGATATCGGAGGATGTTATCAAGCCTCGATGAAAACTTTTGGAAAATCATATCAATACCAGCAGAAGATATAGAAGTAGATTCCATTGTCATGTTTGTACATTCCATTCATAACGTTGCAAACTGCAATACCACTCAACCTAGATAACCATAGAATAACCATGAGCATTTAGTAGTGGTCCTCTTCATAACCTGCAGGGCGTGGTGGAGAGATAAATGTTAGGTGCAACTTTCATGCCTCATATTAAGTCACTTTATGTATACACACACAACATGGGAAAACTAGGTTGAGAGAAAAAAAAATTGTAATTACTCTGAAGAAGAATTAAATTTCACAGTTGTGACATGACAATGTCTGCTTGTTTTGACAGCAGGTAGCGCCGTTGTAAAACAGTTTGTACTTTTTCAGATAGGTGTCATGGTTTTTTATTATCTCACATCTGAGGATGTGCAGGGTTTCTATCTTTCACGATTATATTCTGTATAATTACCAAAGCAAATAGTAATAATTTATGCTAATTTCTTATGGACATTATCACTCTAACTTGTGAAAAGCAGAAGGATGGCCTAGAAAACTTGTGAAGTGACCTGATGGTTCGTGTGTTAGCAATTCAGTAAATTATAATTTAGATTAACTCTGCGATTATGTTGATATGAAAAGAAAAGTAAATCTTGTTGCTTTTTAATAATAGAGTTATTTAATTGTGGTCTTTTAAATAATTATACTGTAAAAATGTGAAATTGCTTTTGAGCTTTTCACTTATGCATGCTGTAGTAGTCTAGAAAATGAGTTCTTTATCTGCATGATGTTTGATGACTGTATTGATGTACACCAGATAAATAGTGATTTGGGTTATTAGAAACTTTCATAAATTCTGTGTATCACTAGTATTATATAGTAGCATCATGATATAATCATTCAGTACTGTATCAGTGCATCATGATTGTGTAAGCGAAGTATATTACGTACAATAACATATTAAGTATTGTTAGATGCGTCTTTTAGAAACCTTTCTTACGTTATCTTCCGTTTTTAATTCGGTTGTTTCGTTCATAGATTACGGGTGAAAACGTAATTTAAAATTTTAGGGGCCAAAATTTCGCCCCTATACATATTTGGTTTAGGGGCTAAAGTGACCCATTTAGGGGCCAGTGGCGCGCCAATATGAGTTTTTTTGGAAGCACTGACTTTAAAGCAATTTGAAACATTTTTGTTGTATAAAAAGCTGGATGTTGCTATATATACGACTATATCTGATTACTTAGTCAGATTAGCACAGTATAAATTATGATGAATATTAACCTCATCATTTATCATATATCACTTGTGACTTGATTGAAATAGCTATATATTTTTCATACAAGGAATTTGTATTATTATGCTAAGCTATACCTATTAAAAAGCTTCATTATATTCATATTAAAAAATAATTGGTAAAATTATGTTATTGATGCTTTTTCAAGTGTACCTTTCCAAATATAAATTAGTTAACTAAGCGATTGCATTACGCTAATTAGCACAACATTGTAATACGAGTTCATACTTCATGGTTTTTTTTATCCCCTTTGTAATGTTATGGATAGCGTATCATAATACATACAATACGGAAGCAATCTGATTTAGATATATTACATTGCTGACCTTTGCAAAAAGCAATTTTCACCAATTTAAATTTCTTCTCTCCTCAGAACACGAAGCATGCATACGTCCGAGACCCAGAGTGAACTCGGGGCCAACAGAGAAGGTACCTTTGGTGACCTGGGAGCCATTTTTTTGCGTACTGCATCAGGAAGATCAGACATTTACGTGCTACAGGAGCGAAGAGCTGGCGGTAAGAAGGAAATTGATCTTTTTGTTTTAGATTTTTTTTTGTTCTCCGCCTCTGTGTGGATGAAGGGCTATTTATTATTAACGCTTACTGGTTGTGTGTAAATCTTGAGAAGGAAAATTTGGTTTGGTTAATGTTATTCCAGTTTGGTCATTTCGATAGATTTGAACAGTTTCGTTATTTTACTCGAATTTTACTTTATGCCAGTTCATTCAGCTATTTTAAAGTCTTTTATGTGCTGGCTGTAAATTGATAAAATGGTAAATTTAATGATGCCCTGTTTTCAGAACACTTGTAAAGCACTAGAATTTTCATTTTCCATCACTAAGTAATGCATTACCAGTTTAGTAGACCGAATGTCAATAATTTAATTGTTTAAACATTGTTCTCACTTCAGTTCATGTCTTTCATATTATAATACGACTTGCTATTATTACGTTTATGAATGACCACAGAGGGATAACATAACAGTAGCTCGCAATTTTCCTTCTACTGTATAACCTATAATATGTAAATTGAGTGAAAATGAAGATATATTATTTAAATTATTTTTGAAGAACGGCTGTTTATTACCGACTAAAGTTTTTGTTGAAAGTAAAATACATAAAGTAGTTAAAAAAATCTTAATGGATAATTGTTAATGACTTTTAAGGCAGAATCACGGCAATAAATCAACACGCAGTGTAATTTTTATTTTAAAAAGGAAAATCGTTTTATAAATAGTACACGCAAACTATAAAAGCCAAACCTGCTATTAAGTACTCAGGATCTATTTTGAAGATTAACTTTGATGATGTTATGTACATGTTGGAATCTTCAAATAACGACCTTCACTTTTTAATTATCAACTAAACTGAACATCTCTTCAGATAATAAATACCTTACCTACCATTTAAGTAATATGTTGTTGTTTATAATTTACAACTTACATAAACAATAGATCATTATTTTTCATGAAAGTTCCGTAAAGGCAGGTAGCTCTTCATAATTTGTGATTTATAATACGTAATTGTACAAACACGCTTTTTATTAACACTTTCTAAATCTTCTTATTAACATAATAAATGAAGAAGATGGTGTTATGATGATGAAATAATTCACTTGAGCATGCTCGTCAATATGTTACTAACACCAATAGCATATTAATTATAAGTTTTTTTAATGCTTCATTGTGTAACATAAATGTGTATACTGCCGAACTGGAGAAAATGGTATTTCACATAATCTATACATTGTATTATCTGATCCGTTGATCTTTCACCACTGCTGGCTGCGTTTCAGCTCATTTTTATATTTAAAGGAATACAAGTTACTTTTTTTAAAGAATTTTTAGAATAGAAAATCTCTGTCAAATAGGAAAAGTTTTAATTTACTTACAATTCGATTATACCTGACCGCAAATATAATCTTTAGATCGATTGACAGTTTCGTGAATGGGTTTATTCTTATATTTCGTGAGTCATGAAAACCCAGCTTTCTTACCGAATAGAATCAATAATAACGTAGTATAGGCGTAGGTCTAATATGAATGAAATATTTCTAAAGGTAATGAAACTGTTTTAAAAGGGAATAGGCTACTTGATTTGTGAAATAATTAAATTTTAGGATAATTCTGGGCATTTTAACAGATTCATAAATTACTTTACTTTTTTTTTACTTACTCGTTAGTCCTTATAAAATAGACTGATTAATTTTATGTATTCAATAATATGCAAGTTTAGCAAAACCTTAATTGGCCTAACTTAATTTACACAAGCCTATTTGTGATTTAAAAGAAATTTAATAGCAAATGGGAAATTAATAGACGAATACTATACGTATACTTTCATTTCCACAAACTTCCATAATATATTATCAACTTCTCATAATGGCTTGCAACAATTTGAACTATTATTACAGAACTTCAAACATTCCTCCAATTCAGTAATAATAGTTCCAGCAGACACTGTTATCTTCTGCAGGTGAAATACCATTTTCCAATTTCCTCTTTTTGCTTCATGTAAATTTCTTCTCTTTCTCTCTTTTCCCTCTGCGAACTCTCTCTGTTGTGAAGCAGATATTCCCAGGAACACCTACACGACCAAGGGCACAGCGTCAGGTCAGTATTATATACATGTTGCTGTATGGTAGGGGTATAGCACGAAACAGGATGT
>JAQIWE010002490.1:0-13149 GCA_034698565.1 Campodea plusiochaeta | reverse complement strand
TTTATGTGGACAGATTCTATATAACATCGTTCATATACATGTCCTCCTTTATGAAGTAAATCTGTGTTTTTCCAATCAAGCAGATGTGATGTTTCTAACGAGTGCGTTGCCAACGTAGACCTTACGGGATCAGTTCCAACGCAGACTATCTTTATGTTCTTGAAGTCTATCTTCTAATCGTCTTTCTCTTTGACCAACATTCTCTACTATTCTCTACTATTTGTGTAGAGATGTTCCCATTTTAATGACTGTTTATTACTGTATTACATTGCTGAGATAGAATTTTATGTTCGGAAGTGGCAATAGATCAATGAAACTATGCTATAATATTTTATAATTTTTATTCACCTAACTTGTAATATCTGTCTATATAATATATGATATTATAACATTGATACAAAATTATTTATATTGAAATATTATGTAAAATCTCTTCAACTTTTAAAACATAAATCAGAATCATCCTTTTGTAAATAAAGAGATAATTAAACTGGGAATATATTTCCCAAAGATCGTTTCATCATTAATGTTGAATTACTCTGTTACAGATAATTATCATTCATCATGTTTATGATTAGTATGAATATAATCATTAGCAAAATTAATCATAATTAAACAAATATGGAAATGACGTCACAACCATCCCAGTGAGCTGTAGTATTAATAATCAATAAGAATTTTATAAAATAAACTTTAAAGTTTTATAAGTGATTTACGAAGTACTGAGGGACATATTTGAGCTTCTAATAAACCAGGATTCAACACCTAACTTATATATTTAAAAAAACTGAAAAATTTAAAGAATCAATTGTTAGGTTCTCACTGTTAGGATCTAATAATTATGCTGATTTCTATATAATACGTCATCTTTATCTGCTGTAGTTGAGGATTTTATATGGAACTACTGGGAGTAATCGTAGTGGGAATAAAGAACTTGGAAAAGAACAAGGACTTGCCGAAACAATATATCGACTGATTTTAAGAGGAATAAGAGGAAAAGGGAAAAAAAAAAGAATTAAGAGGAATATAGGCGTACCAAAGATTTCTGTTGATGTGAACATCACTCTACACAGAAACTCAGGTTAAGTTATTTACAAAAAAAAAAGTAACAGGATTTATATATAAAGAAAACTTGCAATATCTCTCATTACTTAGTGCTTTAACTTTAATATTGTATTTTGCAGTATATAATATAAACTCAAAATGAAGAAATGAACTATTTATATCTTTCCCCACAGGATTCCGTGGATAGCTCAACGGATGGTCGTAGTGCTGGCGACCAAGGTGCGACGACGAGTTTCGACTCGAGTACGACTACCGACTCTGCTCCAGGTGGCGTGATAATTCGTCGAGGCGGTCAGATGAGAACTGATAGTGGATATAGAAGTCTGGAGGCTGGTACGAGAGGGGAAACTGAAATGACATCAGATGCAGATGATACACCAGCTCTTATAGAAGCAGTGCCAATAACTCAGGAAAGGAGTGGAGGTTAGTGTTCAAAATTTGTGATAATCTATGTGGGAGTTCTCAAATACATGAAGGAAAATAGAGAAAGTTGAAAATTTATCTAGTTTGCCTACAGGGAAATCAAATGCTCATTGGCAGCATTAGGAAGTTATACGAGTTATTATATAGTCCTTCCAAAGTCTTACGGACTCAAACTGATTATATCTTCAAACTATGTTGACGGGTAAACCCATTGTTGACCACTTGTTTGGATGGTTCAAATTATGTATTTTCTATACAGTTCGCAGGCTGGTCAAAGATAACAAATAAGTCAACAAAGGATTCTCAATTGTTAGAATGTCAGAAACACACTTGGTGTGTTAATCGATTTGTGTCCGTAAGATTTTGGAAACACAATACACAATATTTATTCTCTTTGTAAAATTCGAATCCATTTAGATAAATGATGTTGTGTATGTAATCTTATTATAAACATGTAAATACAACGTCCAAAGTATTTTTGTTCAGGATTTGCAAAATATTATAACATATAACAGAGCATATAATAATTGGTCAGAGAAACTTCCAAGAAAATTAATCAAACTTTATAAAATATAAACCAACATTTAAAATTTCAGGATATTTCCTAACAAGGTGATCAGAGATGATAAATGAAAACGTGAAATCCAATTCGGTCTGAAAATTTATAAAAAATTGGTATCAAAATCAGAATAATAAATAAATAAATAACTTTATTGATATGGCCAACAGCCTTCACAATATACAATACAATGAGAATTATTATACAGATACAGTATAATAATAATAAAAACTTAAATATCATTATAAATGTTACATAAACGTATAGTTACGAAATGAAAATAATATAAAATCTGTAGAGTACTGCAGTATAATGAAACGATGTATTTGACAAAGTTAGATTAATAATATTTTTTATGTGGTGTAGTTATATGAGTCACAGTATTATTCAACATTAGATTAAATTACGGATTATTCAACATTCGATTTAATATCAGAAAATAATATAACGAACTGCAAACGATATCAAAAGATACTATAGCTTCATCCAAAGGTACTAATATGAGAAGAAATTGATATTCGTCTTTTTTTTCAACGTTATGAACATTTTTTGCTGTATGTGTTTCGTCAAATTCATAATGAGAAAGTAGAAGTCAAGTTCTGAGCATTTATTAATAATGAATCCGTTTCCTTCATAAAATGAGTAAACTAATTCCTCTCCTTTCCTTGTTAGGTGACGGTGGCTCTCCCAAGCGTCGTCGTCGTCAGTTAGTACTTCTACGTGAACGTCGTCAGATGGCAGGATTAAGTGAATCAGTTGAACCAGAAGAAGAAGAAGAGGAGGAGGAGGAAGAAGAAGAGGAAGAGGTTGAAGAAGAAGTGGAAGAAAGAAGAATTATTGTACAAGAAACAGGTAAGCGATTTTATTGGTTTGTTCATATATGAATAATATATATGTTATTTTAACAGTACAATAATTTTTTATGAAGGTAAAAATGTTTAAACTGTTTTGATGTTTTTTTAATAATATGAGAAGAGATATAAAGTTTTTCTGAATGTTATGTAAATATAAAAATATTTAGTCACAAAACTCTTTGTTGTAAGGTAATATTTCGGCGCTTCTTCATTATTATCCATGTTGAATCTTGAATGCTGGTTGAAAGAAAAAAAATATCAAGCCTATTTTTATTGAATGTTTAATGTAGGCAGTTTACATCATCTTCAAAATTATAAGACCTAAGTTTAATTATTTAAACGACTGAAGTCAGTTATTCTTAAATGCGTATTTTTATCCAGCGGGAAGCTATCTTTTCCAACACATTTATATCCCATTTTACATTCTTTGTTCTCTATTGTATTCGCTTTTCCTAGAGACCGATAAGCTGTGTTGAAAAATATGGCTTCCCTCTGGAAAAAATACGCCTTTAAAGAAGTATTTTTTCCCAGATGGAATAATCTTGGGAAAACGAGTACAATAGGGAACAAAGAAAGTAAAACGGCTTAAGTGTGTTGGAAAAGATTATTTCCGCTATGAAAAAATACTCCTTTAATGGGTTTTATCATGCTGTAATAATCCAAATCATCGGCATGTTTTGGCATGTTATTTTTCACGCATCGAAAAAAAGGGGACATTACTTTTCACATGTAACATTTTAATTATTTTCTTTCAGAAATTCTCCCTCCTCTGACTACCAGCAGCGGTCTTCCTTTACTTCGTGAACTCTACTCGGCCCCACCGATCAACGTCGGTTCCTTTTTCTTCCGCGATTACAGTGTCGACGAGAAATCTGACGCTTTATTTCGCGAATTCTCTCGTTGTGATCCTTCTCTGAATGGCCATCGGTCGCAGGCTTCCACAGCTCAAAGGCGGAGGTTACCCAGCCGCCGCCAGCAACGTCCGTCGGCGTCGCTACAACATCCGTCGCGCGTTTCGCCTCAAGATAGCGCCGAAGATGATGCCGCCTCTTCAATCACGTCTCCTGGGACGCAAGCGGACGTCCCGTTAATTTGCGTCGCCGAAGAAGAAGCGTCTGATCTTTAAGTAAAAGAAACAATTTTTTGGTTTTATTTTTAATTTAAAAAAATGCATTTAAATAATATTTATTTCGAAAAAGACGCACAACAATACAAACATATAAAATGGAGACAGTAAAAACAAAAATGGTGATGCTGCCGTGGACCAAAAATAAAAACATAAATACGAATCTCCGAACTTCTTCTATATATCTTCTCCGCTGAATTTTTGACTTCTGAGGACCAAATTATAAAATCCTCTTCCCTACCCCTTCCACTTTCCCCCGTCCATGTTTCTGTTGGGTTCGATACCCGCTCCCTCCCCCTCCCTCCTCTTCCAGTTTGATTGAGTCAGTGTTTTGCACAGTATCAAAAAAGACTATCAAATGGACATAATCTATACCCATAAAGGCCTCTTGTTAAATCATTAAGCCCATTATTGTGTTTTATTTATTTACCCATTGAGATAAAACATTGAAATAAATTTCATTGTTGGTAAAATGAACTTACGATTATCAAAGAAAAATAGTTGGTGAACTGATATCATTGCAATATACAACACAATTGCACAATTTTCAGTTGGCCAACTTAATTATTTAGTGTGCTCCATATCAAAAGAGAAAAGATTTTTATATTACGAATTGGTAACTACATAAAAATTAAAAGTTCTAGAAACCATTATTATAAGTCTTATTATAAAAATATAAAAAATAGGTTGAAAATCGAATGAGCAAAGCGATGAATTGGTCTTCTGTGAAACGCTTTATTTAATTTTGTTCGTTCACCGTTGAACTTGGAGGACACATTGTTATGCTAATTATATCGTAAATGTCTAAATCTATGAAGTTCAGATTCATAACAGAGTTCACTATTGATAACAGGATCCCATTATTCAATTTAGTTATGTCAAAGTTACAGAAATTTAGGAAACATTAGCAAACAAGGCAAGTGCTGCAGTTTCAAGTAAAACGAGTAACCGAAGGAAACACCACCTGTTGAAGTTCTGGTAAATTATAGCTATTTTTAAAACCTTTAATTTTTTGTGTGTGAATTTGTTATTTGGTAAAGAAAAAAAAAACTAAATTCATTTCTTCCATCTTACATGCGACATGGATATCTTGTATACGTTCATATTATTTTTGAAAACTTCAAGTTATTTCGATTGCTATTATACTTCCTATTTTAAATGGCTGAATAATAAGTTATGTAATAACAATGTAATTGAGTTTTGAAATATTACAATGATAGAAGAGCTGACCCAATTTTGGTATTATTGTTTTGAATGACAGCTTTCAATTTGAAAAATAGCATACAAGACGAAAAGTATAAAAGGTAATTTCTTTGAAGGTTCTTTGAAATTCATCTTATTATCGGGTTGTCAAAATTCCCCAAACCTATTTTCCCACAAATAGAAAAAAGAAATTCTAAGTGCGTCATAAATACTTCAAATTGAAAAATATAATAATAGAAATGTCTGTAGACACCCCAAATTGTCATGTGAAGAAAACTGACACAAGTGTCATTGAAAAATTATAACCATGAAAAACCTGGAAATTCCAAATCTAATGACAGGTGAAAGCAAGGTTAGAAATTGTAAACAAACTCTAAATAATTATTATATATAGAAAACAATAATTTATTTTTTCTTCGCTCGTCAATACAAAATTTTCATAATAAACTTAATAATTTATGAGTGATAAATAATCTTTCGAAGTTACAATTAATTTCCCGAAATAATTTATTCTTGTGAAATTATAATTTATTCTTCTGGTGTTGTAATTCTTCTTGTGATTTTGTAATTTATTCTTTCTTGGTTGGTGTAACGAGGTTGATTTCTGAGTATTTTTCTACAGCATCCAATACACGTTGTGTGAGAGCAATGACGGAATCTGATGAAAGTCCCATGGCACGGGCACCACCATCCTTGTCGTCCTAAGAAAATAAGAGAGAAAAGGATTGTAGAATGGAAATATATAAATTACAAAACTTTGCTAAAAATATTTTACCTTTAAATTAATCAAAATATTTTTTAGATTACTGTAATAATGCGGTTTGTCAGAAACAATGACGTGAAGTTACAATTCAAAGATATTTCAGGAGAGCTATCAATATTACTAAAAAGTTCTCTTTTTTCAGCAGACCTCATCGTTTACCAATACAGCTTATCTTTCCCCTGGGATATCATGTACAATAGAAAACAAAAAAAATGAAAGTGAGAAAAACTTGCGCTGGGAAATAATGCGCCCCGCTGAAAAATGCAGGTTTAACTGTAATGTTTGGGGAAACATTTTATTATAAATTATTGATTTATCTCTATGTTATTCATAATGTTTATTCATAAAAATCATCTGACCGTGAGTATTTTAATATTATCAAAGAGTCAGACTCAACGTATTTAATATAAATTTTACGAAATGATACCAGAAATAGTTTGAAACATTTGAAATCTTAACACGTAGGTCTACTATAAAGCTAAAAAAATTGATATTAAAAATTTAAAATATAAAAGTCATCTGCTAAATTTAAAAGTTCTATAAAATTTCAAAAGGATATCTTTGATTTTGAAATGTTAAACAGCAAATACAAATGTACTATACGCTACAAAAACGAAGATACAGTGGGGAAAATTGGAAGAAAACGAAAAATAACATTAAAACCAATCAATTTTCTTTACCTTCTTGCTGGTAATCTGGTGTCTCCACCAATCTTCAGGCCACCAAGAGAGTAAACAGAGGATTACGAGAGCAATAATAACAGTGAAGACAATGATTCCTCCAAGGATTACCAAACCTTCAATACCCCAGGGAAGGAGGGCTCCGAAACCTCCTAACCAACTGCTTGGGACCAAGAAACCTTCGAAACTGAAAAGAGAAGAAAATATAATTATTTTATAAGGAGAATAAATAATTTTTTTATTAAAATATTTATGGTCATAAAATGTCGTTGAAATCAGAGTATTGAAATGTAGTTCTGCAATAATATATATTTTTATATATTGTAGGGGCATTCTATAAAATCAGTTTTCTTCGCTTCCGAAACTCTATAATTTTAAAAGTGGGTCTAAAATTTTGTAATTGAAAATGAGTTTACACTTAACTCGAAAATTTAAGAATTTATCATTCTCCTCTTTCACTTATTGGGATAGGAGTTCAGCAAAAGATGTGTTTTTTTTCTGACCTTTATAATCTTGTAAATGTTTTATAATAAGCTTACTCTGACGTAACTTTCTATAAGCGAAATAATATTTTCAAACTAAATTTTTTACTCAAATAAAATAATTTTTGTCTAACTTAATATATTTTTTTCAAGAGAATGAATGAACGATTATTTTCAGGTTATTCTTCTGATATAAAAATATCGCAAGTAAGTTTATATTGCTATTTTTATATTTATAATTTTAAATACTATTTTACAAGTTCCAATGCAAAAACGTCGATGTTATAAGAAGAACTAAAAATGGTTTAAAAACTAAGGTTCATATATGAATGCGTACGACCTTTTTTTATCCGAAATAAGCGCAATCTGATGTAAGGGTTTTACACAAAATACTTTTTGTATTTTGACTTACTTATTTTGAGGAAAACCCTGGGGGAAACTACCCGGACCCGGATACTGCCTCCTATATATTCTTGGGTGAGGAGGGGCAACAGCATTGCGGTATCTTTACAGAAAAATTAAAAGAAAGCGAATGTTTTCTATCAATATTTTGTTTTCAATTCTGACAAAATATTCATTTGAAATATTTAATACATCGTGCAGTATCCGGAGTCCCTATTATTAAAGGGGTATATTCTTCCTGCGGGAAGCCATCTTTTCCAACACAGCTTAGCAGTTTCTGGGGAAAGCGAGTACAATAGAGAACAAAGGAAGTAAAACGGGATAAGTGTGTTGGAAAAGATGGCTTCCCGCTGAAAAACATACAGGTTTAAGCAGAAAAAAATATTAAATAATTATATGATTACATTCAGTGTGGTTTATAGTTTGACAAATGATTTGCACCAGAACATTGTTATTATTTAAAACAGTTTTTCTGAAATTTGAATAGGGTAAAAGAAATTAGAAGAATGTAGAATTTCACGGCATAACAAGGAAATAAAAAAAAATAGGTTTGCTCTTTCCTCCATGCTTTTAAAATAATTCTTTAATTTTCAACCTGTTCAGAACATTGCACTTCATTTTTTTATAGAATTATTACAACTTATAGAACTTCCTATTTGCATTTATTATTGAGCAATTTGCAATAATTATTCCTTTTCTTGTCAATCATATAAGTTATTTTAGAAAAAAATAGATGAAAAAGGTAGATTAAAAATGGTAAATTGATTATCAAGTAGATTTCTTCACTGTTACTTCTTTTTGAGAAGTTTTTCAAATAAATTTTCTGTTCTAATTTATATTTAAAATCTATGTAATATTTATCCGAGAAGTCTACATTTTTATTTTTAATTAAAAAAAAAAAAAAAATTACACCAGCAAGAAAAAAAATGGCTCTTTGTTGCATCAACAATATCCCAAAGCACATTGAATACGACACAACTCACTGCATATGCAAATGCCAAAAAAACACTTCTCCTTTTGTCAGCTAAAAATCATTCTATTACCCATGAGTGACAGAGAACCCTGGATCCTTGAGTGGGAAAGGTGGGTAAGGTGCCCCCATTCCTGGTGGTGGTAATCCAGGGCCGGTCATAGGTGGGCCACCAGCTCCCATTGGTGCATCGACGTACTGCATCTGACGAGGTTCAGCTTGACTGGTTGAGGCTGAGGCGGCGTAAGCGAGAAGTGCCGAGAGGGCGGCGAAAAGGAAACAAACTGGAAAGTGGGAAATTTGAAAGTTAGCGGAGTTATGTAAGAGGGAAGGTTGAATACAAAAATGAAAATTTTCATGATGATGTGCTGAACGTCAATATCTCACGCAAGAAGACGTAATAAAAATACGATCTTTAGACAATTCCAGCAGACTGTTGATTTATTGACACGTTCGATGATCCCGAAATGTCAATAAATCAACAATCTGCTGGAATGGTTTAAAGATATTATTTTTATTATATCTTCTTACGTCAGGGAAGTTTGATTTTTAGTGGAATTTGTTGTTTTGTAATATTATTAGAAGCTCGATTTTCTTGTTATATGATTTTTGAAGTGTCATTGCAAGCAATTAAAATGAAACAAAAGTAGAAAAATTTATACTAAATGAATGATTATTTATAATAATATAATCAACTTTACTGTCTAAAGAAATTGATAAGCTGCGAAATATTACTCTTGTTTCTGAACTGAATTTTCTCAAATTATTTTTATGTTGAATATTGACCTGAAACTCTGATGCGAGTTCTTTCTACCGATTTATTTTAATGACATTATTTAGAATGGAACATTCATATATTTGTCGTTGATTATAAGAAAAAAATATGAGATTTAACAAACTTTCATTAAAAAAATATTAGATTTACCTAATAAATATGTTTCAATCTAAAATAATTATAATTTCTTATCCATGTTATTCTACTATTTTCATCATAACTCACTATTGTCCATATTATTAGCTACTTATTTTATATTAAATTTTTTAAATTTATTCATCCAGATTCCAGATACACAACTTAAAATATTTGAATTACGAACTCGTTTGAATGGCCAAGAAACAAAACTTCAATTTTGAATTGAAATAAACCAATTTTTGACATTTTGAATATATAAGAAATAAATATTAAACTAATTATACTGTTCTAAAAAATATAAAGATGTCAACCTAAACTTTTGATTTCTCTCATACTTTATTACTACAACATAATTCTAAAATAGTAGTTTAAATCAACATAGTAGATTTATTTAAATAAAATTTGAACTGGAAGATGGAGAAATAAACCAAAAAAATTAGAACGAGTATACTGAATGAAATAAGTGAATAAGAAATATGAATCTAAATTTTGAAACTACATGAATGAATTTGAAATTAGAATATTCTGGCTTACCTTGTGCTCTCATTGTTGAAAGAAATTTGAGTGAAGAAGTGTGAAGTTGTAAGTAACTATATCAGGTACAGATGCAAACTGCTGCTTAACAATAGAAAGGTGTGGTATTTATATTCTTGAAGTTTATTACACCTTCTCTTATTATTATTATCCTTTCACTCGTAACCTTCGATATATATTATTACCCTGATGGAGTATGGGTATAGGAAAATGACCCTGGGGAAAATGCCCCAATGAATGAATGGAGAGTATCCCTGAGAACTTTTCACCTCGGAGGTAATTAATTATAGGTAATGAGATATTATTTTGGTAGCAGGTTATGCCAGTAATTTACATTTATTTCTAAATGATTTCAGATTTCCTTACTAAAATTTGTTTCAACACAGCTTATCTTTCCCTTGGGATATCGAGTACAATAAAAAACAAGGAAAGTGAAAAGGGAGAAGTATTAAAAATGTGTGCTGGAATACGATATTCCTCACTGCAAAAAACAACAAAAAAACTTAGGGTTCCTATACAAGTTTCACGTGTCAGCTCTCTTTCACATATCGAAATCTTAATCACCTCGTGCAGAAAAATGTACTGGAAACCCAGATACAAGTCTGATTTAGGACACTGATTTAAAATTTCATTCATAAACTATCATAAACCAACATTCCAGAAAACCAAAGATCTTGCAATACGAACTTCAGTGTAATATATACGATTAAAATATTATGTTGTAATAAAAAAAAAAAAAAGAGCTCTTGATAATGCTAATCAATAACTATGCGCCCCACTGAAAAATAAAATGGCTTTTAAACTTTGGTAATTACATCAGTTCAGATTATTATTGATATGATGGATTAGGTCTCTATATATAGAAAAAAATTACGTAAGTGAAGTCATACATCTAATTATCAAGAGATTATTTCATTGAAAAAAAAAAGTCCCACAGTCTGCAACTTAAAACTACGATATTTAAATCTGAATAAATGTTCATTCTTTCCTTTTTAAGAAGTATAATTTTGCAACCCTAACCATATCTAAATTCAATCTTTGAATTCCTCCACGAAAAAATTATTCATAATTGTTTATCAGAAAACAATAAGCTGATTTCAGAAGAAGCCAAAAGTTCGGCAGTTGCTTTTAAAAACTTTTCACTATTCTTTTGGAGAACATTTTCTAAATCATTCTATTATTTTCCATAGAAATATTTCAGAAATATCTATTAAAAATAACTTATAATTTAAAGTACACTTGACATAATTTCATCATAAAAAATATCCCTGCACATGCAGTACTTGTAATTAACTTCAGTTTTCATCTGCAAGCTAATATATTTTATTATATACGATGATAATACAAAATACAAGAGCTTTGACTCTCTTTTCTGAATCCTGGAATAATAGAAAAGCAATGGAATTGAATAATGACATGTACCCAACCGTTGATGCTGAACTACTCATAATTATATTTTCAGTAAGCTTTATTGCCTAACTTTCACATTCTGTTTTACTATCATTGAATGTTATAACGTCAATAAGGTCAGAAGCTCAAAACAAAATAAGAATTTATTTAAATTTAACAATTACATCAGTATTTTGTTATTTTCTCAACATATTGTTTTTTGAAAATGTTTGTATGATAATATAGCAAACGAAACACTAATCCAGTATTTTATTGTGTTTTGAAATGGTCTAATCCATAATTTTGAAGATGAATTATTATAATCATAATATTTTTTTATATAGATAAGATACTTTTCTTAAATTTTCTCCACTTCTTATGCCCATTATTATTGGCAAGGACATATCCATCTAGGTATCCAGCCAAGAATGAATGAAAGAACAAATCTTCGGGGTCACAGAGACATTGCTAACCCATAAAATTTTAGTGAAGTTTTATTAGAAATTCGATCATGATATTAGAGAAATTGTTAGATTTACAAAAAGTAATGTTTTTAGGTCTCATGTAATTATCTTATATTCTTCTTGATTAATTTTCTGAATGATGAGAATAGATCCCCCCCCCCCACTCCCCGGAGTCGCCACTGATTACTAGTTACGTATACGATTTTTTTTATTGCATATATAAATGCCATTGAAGCACTTTCACCTTATTGAAAATCTTCCATTGTAAATAGTACGAAATGGGTTATTTTGAGGTACTACGTGAGTTAAAACTGCTTTTGTGTATTATTCCCCTCATGACGTCACTCAAAACTACCTTGTTTACAAAAACAAATATAATAGTATCCTAAAAATAAACTCTAGAGCAACAATAACAAATAAATAATGGAATTCTAGAAATACTGATATAGTTTCAAGTGCACCAGACGACCAGAGAAGAGTTTAAACTTATGAAAATGCTGAAACTCTCCAGTATAACAAATGAAATATATTAGAATATATTAAAATTGCGTTAAAATTGCGCATTTCTTATCAAAAAAAATCGCCTGACAGTAACAAAACGTAATGAAATAGAAATTTAAAAAGAAAACCATTTTTAAATTCCTATTTTAATACGTTTTGTTACTGTCCGGCTTTTTTTTTTGCTAAGAAGTGCGTAATTTTCCAATTGAAATAATTTCATTCTATGATTGCAGGATCGTTGGGAATTAAGTCATGGAAAAATGATTGTGAACAATTATTTCATTTTGTAAAATATACATGGTGGTCCAAAAAAATGGGACGTTTGCCATATAGCGGCCGTTATGGCCTTCCACATAAAATTTTCCGTTGACGGAAGTTTCTATTCTGATTCTACACTAAAAATTAATATTTTCTCTACAGCAGCAGCAAAATAATTTTTTACAGTAAACTATAACATACATCTATGACTCCAGTGCATCTTCTAATTATTATTTAAAAAAAAATTGCTTTATTTGTCCTGTCATTTTGCCTTTTTCCTCTGTAACAACGATCATTCACGGTTTATTTTATATGTAAGGCTGTAGTGGGCAGCACTAAATATCTTAAAACCATATATTTTAGGAAAGAATGCAAAAAAAAAAAATCTTCAGCATGCTTTTTTTATCCATTTTATTCTTTCTATCTTCTGATCTTCATTATTTCAGAAAATATTACGTTCTACAAAAGCGTTCTATTTTTTGGACCACGGGAGTCGATTGAGAAATCGGTAAAAATCGTGCGTTCGGGCGACTTTTAATAGCTGTATATAAGTTATTTTTATG